>CATNEM010000212.1:210000-302500 GCA_950096795.1 Macrostomum cliftonense | reverse complement strand
GATCAGGGGAGGTGTACAGCAATCTATCTGAAAGATCAGGGAAGGTGTACAGCAATCTATCTGAAGGATCAGGGGAGGTGTACAGTAATCTATCTGAAAGATCAGGGAAGGTGTACAGCAATCTATCTGAAGGATCAGGGAAGGTGTACAGCAATCCATCTGAATCGATGATGTATCTAGATGAAGTATGACTATAAATCTGTAAGCCACAAACATCGCATCAATGAGCAACCGCGCACCCACAATTCTCCTTCATCAACTCAGATGGCTGGACCGCCTTTTGCCACACAAACAACAGCCCACTGACGCCAAAGTCAGAGCCGCTGTTGACGATGACAGCTCAAGCCAGTCCGCGCCGGGTCAGCCGTCGCGGCTCACAATCATGCTGCTGATAATTTTCAGCGTAGTCTGCCTCATCCACGTGCTCACCACCGGAGTCACTCTGTACGTGTGTCGGCGAATGCACCACCAGAATGTCGTAGTGGGCGGCAGCGCTGACAGCAGCGGCGGCGGCGGCGGCGGCGGCGGCGGCGGCGGCGGCGGCGGACGACGAAGCAAAGGTTTGCATCAGCCTTGGAACGAGCACCGTCGGGTACCCAGCCTGACCACGCCGCTGGAGGACGAGGAGGACGCTGGCAACTCGTTGAAGGCGACGGTAGGCAGCGGCGGCGGATCCGGCAGCGACAGCGTGCTGGTCAGCTTCCAGTCCGCCGGTGGCGCCGGGACCACGATGATGGGAGCGTCCTTGGTTACGGCTAACAACGGTGCGAAAGCGGGAAAATCTGGCGGTGAGTTGCGTTCAAGATTTTAGATCAGAAAGACAGGAAAAGAAATGAATGCTGGCACAAAAGACAGACTCAGAAAGACAGACACAAAAAGACAGGCATTTAAGACGGACACAGAAAGACAGGCACAGAAAAGACAGGCACAGAAAGACCGGCACAAAAAGACAGGCACAAGAGACAGGCATTAAAGACAGGCACAGAAAGACCGGCTTTCAAGACAGGCACAGACAGACAGGCTCAGAAAAACAGGCTCAGAAAGACGGGCACAGAAAGACAGGCACAAAAAGACAGACACACACAGTTATTTGCAATTTACAGGTTCTAAGATGTACTTTAAGACCGAAGCAGACAGGGACAGATTGACAGACAGGGAGTTAAGCAGCCTCAAACAAGTCCATCAGAATTAGTTAGTCACGCTGCCAGCACAACAAGCACCTGTAAAAATGTTGAGTTAAAGAATTGAGATCCGCCACTTGGAGTTGAAGAGCGAATACATAGGACACCCAGAAGGGGCGGGTTTCTGAGTTGACTCACTCCAGCTCACGGATCCACACTTTGTGGGCGATCCCGATCCAGGAAATGCCGATTTAGTTAAAGTGGCAAGCCTTTTCCACAGGCCAAGCTTGCAAAAACGACAGACGCGTCCCAGTCCCCTACCACCATTTAGATGACTCACGTGCTTTAACAATAAAATAACACACTAACAGGGGATTGCCGCATTACAGTTCATACATGGACTGCCGGATTTAGCGTCTGGAATGGGAAAACTTCTTATGTGAAGGTTCTCTTTCAGATTCTATTTTAGTAATCTATGTTAATATCGCTTTTTATCATAAAATGGAAAATAAAAGGCGGCTCCTTTGAGTTACGATTTCGATTGGGAAGAAAACTGGGGCGAATTTAAAATTGAGCGCTTTTGCCAAAACTTTTTCTGTTGGCGGGGAGTGAATGGGGAAATTCCTGTAAAATATCTCAATAAAACTTATGAATTTCATAAAGGAATTTTGTTCATTGTCCTGAGAGAGTGAGAGAAAGAGAGGCGCTGCAGAAACAAAGTATGCGTCATTGTGGAATTAAGTGATTTTTTGGCTGCCCCATGCAGCAGATAACTGGGAACTTGGTCTCGGAGTGAATTTGGTTTGCATCAGGAAGAAGTTTGTTTACATAAACTGCGTTGGGCAATGGCCATGTACAGGTGGGAGTTCGAATGACGCATCGGTCGCTTCCTCGCTCAGACTAGCTGACTCTCTTATCTATGTCTCTCTTATCTATCTGGTAAGCATGAAGGTTCTGCGCGAATCGGGAATTCAGTCAGTGAAAAAAAGAAGTGAAATCTTGTCTCTTCAATGTGCGTTAATATTGAAG
The DNA here is from genome assembly GCA_950096795.1 of Macrostomum cliftonense. Lineage (NCBI taxonomy): Eukaryota > Metazoa > Platyhelminthes > Macrostomidae > Macrostomum > Macrostomum cliftonense. The sequence continues at coordinate 300,350 of CATNEM010000212.1, read as the reverse complement.
CGTGACAATCGAAGGTGCAAAGAATAATGTTATAATGTTGAAAATTTAATTTTCTGAGTCGGATGCTGGAGAGAATGGGAATAAAAATGAGTTACTAAGTCATGGATTTTCGCCAATGGACTGCCTGTCGATAGGGAAACAAGTGAAAATCTAGTCAGGACATCTATTTCTAGAAGATTTTGTGAGTCACCTTATTCAACTAGATACAAAGAGACATAACGGCAGAGAGTAAGCCATCCAAAGGACAGGCTGAAGCGCTTAGGGTGTGAGACTGATGCGTCTGTTGGAGAGAGTGAGTCATTTAGCGGAGAGAGCGAGGTGCTTAGGGCAGGGAGTGAGGAGTCTAGGTGAAGGAGGGTTAGATGAATCTAATCTAGGGCAGTTGGGACAGAGAGTGAGGCGTCTATGAGAGGGGTCTAGGAGAGGGTTAGAGAAATCTAGGTCAGGGAGTGAGGTGTCTAGGAGAGGGTTAGAGAAATCTAGGGCAGGGAGTGAGGTGTCTAGGAGAGGGTTAGAGAAATCGAGGGCAGGGAGTGAAGTGTCTAGGAGAGGGTTAGAAGAATCTAGGGCAGGAAGTGAGGTGTCTAGGAGAGGATTAGAAGAATCTAGGGCAGGAAGTGAGGTGTCTAGGAGAGGATTAGAAGAATCTAGGGCAGGAAGTGAGGTGTCTAGGAGAGGATTAGAAGAATCTAGGGCAGGAAGTGAGGTGTCTAGGAGAGGATTAGAAGAATCTAGGGCAGGAAGGGAGGTGTCTAGGGCAGGGTTAGAGGAATCTAGGGCAGCTAGTGAAGTATCTAGGAAGGGTTTTACGTCAACTAGGCGAAAAAACAAATATTAATGGCAGTGGCGTACCGAGGAAACTAAAAAACGTGTTAAACATAGCAATTTTGCATGAAAAGTATTTTAAAACATAACAGCAAAGGTTATGAACGCAGGCGTATTGTCATCCATACAAACAACCCCATCTTACAGAAGAGTCATTTCTCAATTGTTGTTAGGAATGGCAAATTAACCAAATACAGCCAAAAGCTTATATAAATCATATTTATTGATTTAACCATTCAGAAACATAAAAAAAATTTTTACTGAACTTAAAATTCGCTTGCCTCTACGACAAATCAGGTGGGAAACTGCAAACCAACAAGTACAACATCCGAGACAAAAACTACGACTTTAATGAAGACGAACCAAGAAGTTGATCGTCCAGCCAATGGACTTTTATAATGTACTTCATGTGGCCCGTTAAAAATCTATTGCACCCATGCAGTGAGCTATACTAGCTGATCTTGTAATCCTTGAATGCCGTACATGCAAGTTCTATTTCTGAATTGTATGAACATAATTTCAAAATTGCAAAATAATTTAGCCTCAGTATTTGTGTTTCCCATACCTAATAAAATTTATTAAGCTATGCATAAGTTGCCAGAACATGCAAAAATTTCGCTTGACTATATTTCAAAGGCTCATTCACACTGCAATCAAATGATGGTGAAATGTGCGCAAAATTAACTCATTTGTTCGCTGTGTGAACGAACCTTTAGCTTACGTACCATCTGTATTTTCTTTGGTGTACATTGATATAAAAAAGGACCCTTTTAATTAATCGTACGCTCAAATGTACATTGATGGTGTGTACACGGACTAGCCAGTGAGACGTGTACTTAGAGTCGTTTTGTGTAAAGGATCTTAGATTCACGCCTAACTATATGACGGATAGGTATTTTAAACGGAGAATAAAATTCTGTCCATGTAATTACGGTCTGTGCTATCGATATAAATATAGTAGACATAAAGTATCACTTGAAGTTTTTGAAGCTAAAGCAATTAAATGTTTCAAATAGTTAAATATTTTACTCTGTACCTGCACATATAGTTTGCACTTCAGTGTATTGCCGTACGGTGCAAATTTGGGTGTTGTAATTCATTTCTTAGAATAAGCTGTCTGCACTTTTAAAACTCATAGTGCGTGTACTTTAATACAATATATAGCGCAAACTTTACTGAAATATTACTAGCATCATATGAACTGAAGCACAAAGTGCTATTTTAATGTTTTTAACTGCAGTAATTCTTTTTTCATCTTTAAATATAATAAAACGTCGATTCCGACTGTTGGTGTTAATTTTAAATGAATAATGAATTTTACGTCTCTCCTAGTCCTTGCTCGCTACTGTAAGTAGAGAATATGGAATTTCGTATTGAAAATGCGAGATATAAGACTCGTAATAATAAAATAAAACTCTCAAAGACACAATCGCATTAATTACAGTGCAGCATAATCTCAAGCTAAAGGACACATACAGCTTTTTGACTATCAATGGCTGCCTAAAAAGATGCAGAAAAACAATACTTATTAGTAATAACTAAAGCAATCTATTTCTTTTTACTAACACAGAGCGACAGACACCAAATATTAATTTTGAATATAATCTAGTTACAGACAAGGACTTAAACTATAGTTTTGCAGAAGAGCGCATATTTACATTTCAGAAATTGCACAACAAACAAACTGACTGACTGACAGATAAATTAGACAATTAAAAATAACATTTTTGCATTCAACAAAATCTTGAAACAAAAAAAAAATTTATGCAGGCAAAATTATACCCTGATTGCTAAAGAATAACGTTTAACAGACAAAGATTTAGACTTCTAAAATCGGATTTATTGTTAACCTTCTCCTAGACTTAACACTCCCCCTTTACTGGCATCGGTCCCCAACCAGAAAGACAATGAAAATCAAGAAGAAAAAAGAGATGCTGATGTTAAAAAAATTCCGTTAGAAAAGGCAACAAAAATCACTATTTAAAGTTAATAAGTATAGATATATACACAAAGTAAAGTGTGTGCATAAAATAAAACACTTGCAATAAAGAGAATGAATACTGACCTAATAAATCACAACGCTTAGAACATATAATTAAAAAATAAACACACATAAACATGTAGTTTCCGACAACATGCATTAAGCGTAGCAAATAATAATCTGAAATTGCTATAGATTTCTGGTCCCTGCATGCAGCTCGTTTCTAAGCGCTCAGTTCTATCTTTAGTCATTCAGGCCTCCGAGGCGCTCTTGCTTGTGGCGCTGTGGCCTGCTCGACTGCGCTCCCTCTGAAATCAGAATGACAGCTAAATCAGAATTGAGCGGCATTGCTTTGTTCTTGCACTCATTTCTTATCAAAATCCGCAGTCTTATGGGGCCGGCAGCCTCCCAGATCTTCAGGTTGATGGGGCCGTCAGCCTCCCTGGTCCTCAGGTTGATGCTCCCAAATCCTCAGGTTGATGGGGCTACCATACTCCCAGATCCTCAAGTTGGTGATCCCAAATCCTCAGGTTGATGGGGCCGCCAGCCTCCCAAATCCTAAGGTTCATGGGGCCGCCAGCGTCCCAAATCCACCGGTTGATGCGGCTGCCAGCCTCCCAGATCCTCAGGTTGATGGGGCTACAGCCTACAAGATCCTCAGCTTTCTGTGGATGTCCACCCTCAGGTATTTGTTCGGTAGCACAGTGTGTAATTACCCTTCCACCGCCGAACAGCTTGGCAAAGAGGCCTTTCTTAGGCGACGGCGGCGGTAGATCTGGGTTCAACGAATCAACCAGAGCTCCACTGGCGGTGTAGTAAGCCTCAAGGTCGGCAAAGCACTCGGTCTCGATCATCTCCTCTTGAAACGGAATGCTGACCGCGCCAGTATTGAATCTAGAATAGAAGTCCTGATCCTTCTCGTCCAAGTGGACGCCTTTCACCTGTTAATTAGAGATTTAATACAAGATAACTAACCTCAGCGCTCCTAGAGCAGCCCCTGAAAAACCTCCGCCATTCCTAGAACAGTTAGTTAAAAACTCAAGCCACAAAAAGTTTATCTATCCCAAAAAACCGTCCCCTCCTAAAACACCCACCCCAAAACCCTCCCCTATAAAACACCCACCACAAAACCCGTCCCCTCCTAGAACACTCACCCCAAAACCCTTCCCTCCCTAGAACACCCACCCCAAAACCCGTCCCCTCCTAGAACACCCACCCCAAAACCCGTCCCCTCCTAGAACACCCACCCCAAAACCCGTCTCCACCTAAAAAACCCACCCAAAAAACCCGTCCCTCCCTAGAACACCCACCCCAAAACCCGTCCCCTCCTAGAACACCACCCCAAAACCCGTCCCCTTATAAAACACCAACCCCAAAAACCCGTCCCCTCCTAGAACATCCATCCTAAAACCCGTCCCCTCCTAGAACACCCACCCCACAACCCGTTCCCTCCTAGAACACCCACCCCACAACCCGTTCCCTCCTAGAACATCCATCCTAAAACCCGTCCCTCCCTAGAACACCCACCACAAAACCCGTCCCCTCCTAGAACACCCACCCCAAAACCCGTCTCCACCTAAAAAACCCACCTAAATAACCCGTCCCTCCCTAGAACACCCACCCCAAAACCCGTCCCCTCCTAGAACACCACCCCAAAACCCGTCCTTTCCTAGAAAACCCACCCCAAAACCCGTCCCCTTATAAAACACCAACCCCAAAAATCCGTCCCCTCCTAGAACATCCATCCTAAAACCCGTCCCCTCCTAGAACACCCACCCCACAACCCGTTCCCTCCTAGAACACCCACCCCAAAACCCGTCCCCTCCTAGAACACCACCCCAAAACCCGTCCTTTCCTAGAAAACCCACCCCAAAACCCGTCCCCTTATAAAACACCAACCCCAAAAATCCGTCCCCTCCTAGAACATCCATCCTAAAACCCGTCCCCTCCTAGAACACCCACCCCACAACCCGTCCCCTCCTAGAACACCCACCCCACAACCCGTTCCCTCCTAGAACATCCATCCTAAAACCCGTCCCCTCCTAGAACACCCACCCCACAACCCGTTCCCTCCTAGAACACCCACCCCACAACCCGTTCCCTCCTAGAACATCCATCCTAAAACCCGTCCCCTCCTAGAACACCCACCCCAAAAACCCGGCCCCTCCTAGAACACCCACCCCAAAAACCCGTCCCCTCCTAGAACACCCACCTCAAATCTTAAGCCCCTAAAAGTGCACCGATTTTGACGCTTCAGACGCTACCAAGCCCCACCCAACCTAAAAGAAGCATAAAAAAGTAGTCACCGTTGAGAACTGCTCAATATCCAGCACATCCTTGGCGTAGACGGCGTGAGGATCGGGCGTGAAAGGCACCGGTTCGAGACCGGCCTCCAGTCGGCGCCAGTTAATAGCGCCACGAAAGAATTCGTGCTCGCGCAGTTCATTGGCGCCGCCAGCTGTGCCCAAACGATTGGCGGGATCCTTGGCCAAGAGGGCCCGGCAGAACGCCTCGGCAGCCGGACTGAATGGCGACTCCCGATCGCCGCCTCTAACAGCGCCATAGTCCTCGGTGTCCTCCAGCACCCGTCTGTCAATCTCTTCGCGTTTTACTCGTTCTTTTCGTCGACGAAACGGCGAACGGCCGGCGAGCATTTCAAAGACTATGCAGCCAAGGCCGAACCAATCAACTGGGAAAGCGTATCGATCGCCGCGTACAACCTCTGGCGCCATGTAGCCCAGGGTGCCGACTTTGCCTTTGGCCGCGCCGCCCTCCTCTAATTCGATGGCCAATCCGAGGTCGGAGATGCGCACGTGACCTGAAGCAATTATCGGGGAAACTAATAATAGAATTAACAATGACCTTGAAACACGCGCTGTTCACGGGACAAAACGAAACTACGCTAAAATTTTACATTATTCAAGCATACGACTTGATAACCTACAAAATTTGGCAACCTCCAAGGCGCGGCAGCAGTGTACAGCACAGCTGCTCAGTCCTGACGGGCTGGAGGGGCCGCAACACCCACTCTAAATTTACCCAGCTCAAACTGGTACCCGATCTCAGCTGGGTGGACTGAACCAATGCGGGATTAAGTGCCTTGCTCAAGGGCACAGATTGTCTCCTAGGGCCGGGACTCGAACCCACGACCTTCCGGTCATGAGGCAGACGCCCTAACCACTAGACCACAACCAAAGTCAAATAATCGATTGGTCACGTGACCAAGTGTGAATCTGAGTATCCGAGAGACGGTAACTATAAAGGACAGCTGCGGCAAAGGATGGTGCATTAGTAGGCAAACGGCAAAATGGTGACTTATAATTTTAACCCTAAATAAGTGGCACTAACCAATTCAGAGGGATCGCAATGATGTAGCTAAGGCAAGGAAGGCGAGACAGAATCTGAGATAAGGCACGAGCGGTTCAAAATAGCTACCTTACATGGCCTTTTTCGCGCAGCTGTAGATTTGAACTCAAAGCAATATATACGATAAAAAGGGTGCAAAAGGCGTAAACAGACAGACTCTGTACATCAAACAAGCAAATCTAAGGAATTGGAGATTTAAAAAAAAATTAGAAGGTGAAAGGAAATACAGGAAAGCAGATGATGCATAAAAATTCATCTAAAACACCCGCGAAGGTCGAAGGGATAACGATAAAAAAAATCTTGCATTTATTAGCTACTGCCTGTTGTAATAAGGGACACCCACAATAATCCTGCACAACAACCAACAGTAAGCATAAATGACAGATTCGAATCACCGGGGCCACACTCTTGAAATAATTATCGTTCTGTTTCCCAGCAATCCATCCTTAGAGTGGCAAAAAATCTCGTAACTAAGAGAAACCGGCTCTCTTTTGCAGATAGGTTAGATAGCAAAGAGAAAAAAGCAATTAGCAAGCAAATCCTGCACAGAAGGGGAAGCACTTGGAAGTGATGAGGCGCAAGGGGCAGAGAGGAGCTAACTTAGTTACTGGGTAGAAGCAACGATCGCCGCGTCACGAGACGTAATAAGGGAATGAAGGGAAGCAGCTGAAATTAATAGAATTCTTGGGGGCACGAAAATGTCGCAGGAGAAAGGGCTCATCCGTCCTCTATTACCGCTAGCATAGCAAAATCAAATCTTATTTATCTGTGCTCTGTACTTCTAACGAATTTTGGACGTTTGATCATGTATTAAATTCACATCTAATAACTACAGTAAGACAGTGTCTGTCTGCCTGCCTTTTTTAGTGTCTGTCTGGCTGCCTTTCTTAGAGTCTGTCTGCCTGCCTATCTTAGTGTCTGTCTGCCTTTCTTAGAGTCTGTCAGCCTATCTATCTTACTGTATGTCTGCCACTCGTTCTTAGTGTCTGTGTGCCTGCCTTTCTTTAGTGTCTATCTGTCTGTCTGTCTTTCTTAGTCTGTCTTTCTTAGTCTGTCTGTCTGTCTGTCTTTCTAAGTGTCTGTCTGCCTGCCTTTCTTTAGTTTCTATCTGTCTGTCTGTCTTTCTTAGTCTGTCTGTCTGTCTTTCTAAGTGTCTGTCTGCCTGCCTTTCTTTAGTGTCTATCTGTCTGTCTGTCTTTCTTTGTCTGTCTGTCTGTCTTTCTAAGTGTCTGTCTGCCTGCCTTTCTTTAGTGTCTATCTGTCTGTCTGTCTTTCTTTGTCTGTCTGTCTTTCTAAGTGTCTGTCTGCCTGCCTTTCTTTAGAGTCTATCTGTCTGTCTGTCTTTCTTAGTCTGTCTGTCTGTCTTTCTAAGTGTCTGTCTGCCTGCCTTTCTTTAGTGTTTATCTGTATGTCTGTCTTTCTTAGTCTGTCTGTCTTTCTTAGTGTCTGTCTGCCTGCATTTCTTTAGAGTCTATCTATCTGTCTGTCTTTCTATGTGTCTGTCTGCCTACCTTTCTTTAGTGTCTGTCTGTCTCTCTGTCTGTCTTTCTTAGTCTGTCTGTCTTTCTTAGTGTCTGTCTGCCTGCATTTCTTTAGAGTCTATCTATCTGTCTGTCTTTCTATGTGTCTGTCTGCCTACCTTTCTTTAGTGTCTGTCTGTCTCTCTGTCTGTTTTTCTTAGTGTCTGTCCGCCTCCCGTTCTTAGTGTCTGTCTGCCTATCATATTTTCAACAAATTTTACGCAAAAAACTAAACAAAAAGCAGCACTTACCAACGTCATCAATAAGTATGTTCTCGGGTTTGAGATCCCGATAAACTATTCGCATGCTGTGCAGATGCTCCAATCCGCAGGTGATTTCAGCGGCATAGTACCTGGCTCGAGCTTCCTCGAAACCGTAACTGGCTACTGTTTTGTTGGAACCGTTCGAGCTGCAGTTTGGCGCCATGCTGTGAATGTGAAACTTCAAATCGCCGCCGTTCATTATGGTGAGGACTAGGCACAGGGCGTCTTTCGTTTCGAATGCGTAAGCAAGGCTTACCTGCAATGTGTGTAAATATGAAGAACATGTTTATTTCTAACTAGGGCCGCGTATAAATAAAGGGTTAGAATTGTAGGGCCCCGTGTAAATCAAGGGCAAGAATTGTAGGGCCATGTGTACATCGAGGGTTAGAGTTCTAGGACCATGTGTACATCGTGGGTTAGAATTGTAGGGCCATGTGTACATCGAGGGTTAGAGTTGTAGGGCCATGTGTGTATCGAGGTTAGAGTTGTAGGGCCATGTGTGTATCGATGTTAGAGTTGTAGGGCCATGTGTGCATCGAGGGTTAGAGTTGTAGGTCCGTGTGTACATCGAGGGTTAGAGTTGCAGGGTCATGTGTACATCGAGGGTTAGAGTTGTAGGGCCATGTGTGTATCGAGGTTAGAGTTGTAGGGCCATGTGTACATCGATTGTTAGAGTTGTAGGTCCATGTGTACATCGAGGGTTAGAGTTGTAGGTCCATGTGTACATCGAGGGTTAGAGTTGTAGGTCCATGTGTAAATCGAGGGTTAGAGTTGTAGGTCCATGTGTACATCGAGGGTTAGAGTTGTAGGTCCATGTGTACATCGAGGGTTAGAGTTGTAGGTCCATGTGTACATCGACGGTTAGAGTTGTAGGGCGATGTGTACATCCGGGGTTATAGAGTCCCAGTGCCAGTGTGTACAAGTACGAGATAGAGAGTTGAATAGCAGAGTATTTGTATATGGATGCATCTATGCGTACTTAAATTCCGTACATAAATCCTGAATAATTGCAATAGATTCAGGATGTAGGTCTGGGATTATGTGTACAAAACCGGTTTCTGGTATTTGTAGTGCCATCATAATTGCACTACAGTTAATATATCGGGCGTTTAAACGATATAATTTATAATGGAAGATGGACTTTTGGGTACACAAAGGCCTATGTACTCTTTGGAACGTACAGCTAGCTAAAAGGTAAGATATTAAAATGATGAAAAAGCCAAGCCATTAAGGGCACTGCGAAGCAAGAAAAAAAAGAAGAAAACCTCCCGACCGCTTTGGCAAAGGTCTGCAATCTCTCTCTGATGTTCAGTCAAGCAAAAGAAATAGTCAGTTGGGCTAGAAAATGTTTTTTCAGCAAAAGAGGAAGAGCTGAGAAAAATAGAGGATTAGGGAATCACGCGATTCAGGCCGATTAAGAAAGTGCGCAGTAAAAGCAGCGCCAAATGGAAAAAGCAATTTGATAACAGCAGGAATGAAAATTTCTGAAGCACTACAGTAGTACATTAAGAATTCAATATCAACTTGAAGCAACGAATTGAGAGTTCTGAAACCTTAAAAGAAGATTTAAAGAGAAAAGTAGGCTAAAAATGTCGGTCATTCAGTACTCAGCTACTCACAATAAGTACACCACTCAGCTACACAATAAGTACACCACTCAGCTACACAATAAGTACACCACTCAGCTACACAATAAGTACACCACTCAGCTACACAATAAGTACACCACTCAGCTACACAATAAGTACACCACTCAGCTACATAATAAGTACACCACTCAGCTACACAATAAATACACCACTCAGCTACACAATAAGTACACCACTCAGCTACACAATAAATACACCACTCAGCTACACAATAAGTACACCACTCAGCTACTCACAATAAGTACACCACTCAGCTACACAATAAGTACACCACTCAGCTACACAATAAGTACACCACTCAGCTACACAATAAGTACACCACTCAGCTACACAATAAGTACACCACTCAGCTACATAATAAGTACACCACTCAGCTACACAATAAGTACACCACTCAGCTACACAATAAGTACACCACTCAGCTACACAATAAGTACACCACTCAGCTACACAATAAGTACACCACTCAGCTACACAATAAGTACACCACTCAGCTACATAATAAGTACACCACTCAGCTACACAATAAGTACACCACTCAGCTACACAATAAGTACACCACTCAGCTACACAATAAGTACACCACTCAGCTACACAATAAGTACACCACTCAGCTACATAATAAGTACACCACTCAGCTACACAATAAATACACCACTCAGCTACACAATAAGTACACCACTCAGCTACACAATAAATACACCACTCAGCTACACAATAAGTACACCACTCAGCTACTCACAATAAGTACACCACTCAGCTACACAATAAATACACCACTCAGCTAATTATCTAAATTGATTACATCCTTATCTAACACAGTAAGATTTCAAGCCCCCTCGAGTATTAATCAAAGCCTAGTATTTCACAAGTTTATCAGATCAAAACCGCTACAGAGAAGAAATAATTCCGAAAGATATAGCGTGACGAGGGCTGTAAGACGAACTATCAGTTAGTTCTTACAACAAGAAAAGCTAACTATGGATACGCCTGGCATGCAAGCGGAACATCAAACCGTAATAATAGAGTTTATAATTTAGAAAATTGGCTAAGACAAGATAGATTTTTTTAATTCTAATATGGAACTAAAAGAAATGAAATTTTTAAATCCAACTCTCACCACAAATCTGGAATTGGCTCGCTGCAGAATTTGCTTCTCATTCAATGCCAAACGCTCGCCGCCGCGCTTTTTAATTCGCTTTTTCTCCAACTTTTTGCACGCGTAGAGTTTGCCAGTGCTGCGAACTTGGCAAGCGCAAACTTCGCCGAAGCCGCCCTTGCCTAGGACTCGGTACATTCGAAATGTTCGCTTTGTGATTGGCTGGCGTTCTAACCATTTCCACTGCAGGTAGCGCTTGAAGTAGAGGCTTTCTAAGAAACGACTGAACGGATCGGCACTTAGGTGACTGCGGACGGATCTGAAAGGCGGGCAGTAAGCATAAATCACCTCCAATCGCTTCCATACATTCCATATAAAACTTATGCAAGATAAAATTGCCGCCTCTATCCCGCTTGATGCATCAAACAGCCGCCTCTATCCCGTTTGATGCTTCAAACAGCCGCCTCTATCCCGTTTGATGCTTGAAACAGCCGCCTTTCCTTTATCCCGTTTGATGCTTCAAACAGCCGCCTTCCCTTTATCCCGTTTGATGCTTCAAACAGCCGCCTTCCCTTTATCCCGTTTGATGCTTCAAACAGTCGCCTTTATCCCGTTTGATGCTTCAAACAGTCGCCTTTATCCCGTTTGATGCTTCAAACAGCCGCCTTCCCTTTATCCCGTTTGATGCTTCAAACAGCCGCCTCTATCCCGTTTTATGCTTCAAACAGCCGCCTTCCCTTTATCCCGTTTGATGCTTTAAACAGTCGCCTCTATCCCGTTTGATGCTTCAAACAGCCGCCTCTATCCCGCTTAATGCTTCAAACAGTCGCCTTTATCCCGTTTGATGCTTCAAACAGCCGCCTTCCCTTTATCCCGTTTGATGCTTCAAACAGCCGCCTCTATCCCGTTTGATGCTTCAAACAGCCGCCTTCCCTTTATCCCGTTTGATGCTTCAAACAGTCGCCTCTATCCCGTTTGATGCTTCAAACAGTCGCCTTTATCCCGTTTGATGCTTCAAACAGCCGCCTCTATCCCGTTTGATGCTTCAAACAGCCGCCTCTATCCCGTTTGATGCTTCAAACAGCCGCCTTCCCTTTATCCCGTTTGATGCTTCAAACAGTCGCCTCTATCCCGTTTGATGCTTCAAACAGCCGCCTTTATCCCGCTTGATGCTTCAAACAGCCGCCTCTATCCCGTTTGATGCTTCAAACAGCCGCCTCTATCCCGTTTGATGCTTCAAACAGTCGCCTTTATCCCGTTTGATGCTTCAAACAGCCGCCTCTATCCCGCTTGATGCTTCAAACAGCCGCCTCTATCCCGTTTGATGCTTCAAACAGCCGCCTTCCCTTTATCCCGTTTGATGCTTCAAACAGTCGCCTCTATCCCGTTTGATGCTTTAAACAGCCGCCTCTATCCCGTTTGATGCTTCAAACAGCCGCCTCTATCCCGTTTGATGCTTCAAACAGCCGCCTTTATCCCGCTTGATGCTTCAAACAGCCGCCTCTATCCCGTTTGATGCTTCAAACAGCCGCCTCTATCCCGTTTGATGCTTCAAACAGTCGCCTTTATCCCGCTTGATGCTTCAAACAGCCGCCTTTATCCCGTTTGATGCTTCAAACAGCCGCCTCTATCCCGTTTGATGCTTCAAACAGTCGCCTTTATCCCTACGAGCGGGTCTTATCAGCTACGAGCTGATCAGCTTAGTCTTATCAGCTACGAGCGGGTCTCCAACGCGGCACTTTATCGCCGCGCCGGCCTGGACCGTCCAAGTCAACTTTTGCGCCGTCGGCGACTCCAGCTGGCAGGCCACGTCATCCGCGCCGAGTCGTACTGCCCCGAGCCGGTGCAGGAGGTGCTGCTGCTTACGCTGCAGGCGCCCTACCGGCAAGGACAAGCGCGAACTCGGCGTTTCGTCGATTGCCTGCTGGCTGACGCCGGCGCCCCCGATTCTGCCGGCGGTGCGGCCTTCTTTCGCGCCCAGGCCCTGAGGCGCGCCCTGTGACGCTGATTTTCCATCTGACAGCGTACTTTGTTGTTGTCGTTGTTGTTTATCCCGTTTGATGCTTCAAACAGCCGCCTCTATCCCGTTTGATGCTTCAAACAGCCGCCTCTATCCCGCTTGATGCTTCAAACAGCCGCCTCTATCCCGTTTGATGCTTCAAACAGCCGCCTTTATCCCGCTTGATGCTTCAAACAGCCGCCTCTATCCCGTTTGATGCTTCAAACAGCCGCCTCTATCCCGTTTGATGCTTCAAACAGCCGCCTCTATCCCGTTTGATGCTTCAAACAGCCGCCTCTATCCCGTTTATTGCTTCAAATAGTCGCGTTTATCCTGTTTGATGCTTCAAACAGCCGCCTCTATCCCGCTTGATGCTTCAAACAGTCGCCTCTATCCCGCTTGATGCTTCAAACAGCCGCCTTTATCCCGCTTGATGCTTCAAACAGCCGCCTTTATCCCGTTTGATGCTTCAAACAGCCGCCTCTATCCCGTTTGATACTTTAAACAGTCGCCTCTATCCCGTTTGATGCTTCAAACAGCCGCCTCTATCCCGTTTGATACTTTAAACAGTCGCCTCTATCCCGTTTGATACTTCAAACAGCCGCCTCTATCCTTTTTTAAAAAGCTTTCTTTCGAGTCAAAGAGAATTGATAACTTACTTTACGCAATCGTTAAAAAGCTCTTTAGATGGAGCAGTCGAGGAGCTGGTTCCGCTTTCTGACCGAGCAGGAGCTGCAGAAGCTCCTTCAGTAACAATTTCTTCTTTTTCCTCAGTAGAATCTGCTTTATTGTGCTTTTCAGTGGCGTCTTTGTCTGAATTGACTGGATCAGAGGCAGAGGCGGGATTTGAGCGTTCTGCTTCGGAGGGGACCGAGTCGGAGAAGGAGTTCAAAGCCGCTAGCACCGATTCGCGATTGTCATTGTTAATTGATGTGACATTGCTGGTTCCATTGGAATTTGTCTGCATTTTAGTTGATAGGAGATTTGAGTGGTTAACTAGCTTATTTAAACAAAACTGACAGGTTAATGAGACGAAGTTTTACCTGAAGGAAAGATTGAAAAATCTGTTGGGCTAGCGGCAGACGCTCGTCATCAATAGTCAGCTCGTATTCGGACTGCAGGTTGAGTTGGCAATTAAGTTGAACAATCTTAAACCAATCTATAAAACACAGACATTGTTTCACTCACAACTTGATCTAAAAATTCTACAGAAGTTTTTAACTCGGGCTCAGCTTCGCAGCAGAATGACAAGAACAATTTCCGTCCAATTGGTTGCTGTTCTACTATGTAGTCGTATGTTTTTTCTGGTCGGCGGTACATCAAAGAAAATTATGAACGTTAGATACAATGTGCTTTTATGGTACTAGAAACATAGCTAACCAACAATCGAGTATCTCACCAATTTCGTTGGCAATTGGCTGACAGACACTAATGTGCGGAAACTGCAATATTTTTCGCCATTTCTTACTCCTTCCCTTGTCTTTGTTGCAGCCACCTGTTGAAAATGATTAAGTACATATTGTGAACTACCAGCTAGTAAAAATCTAAAATAATCACAAAGTATTTATTCATCTGAAAATTATACAGTAGGCCTTTTTAAAAAGATAAAAACAAAATGAAAACAGTTCATTGCATCACTTTTTGAATTTTTGAATAATAAAATTGGAACAAGACAGAAAATGTTAATCTTTAAAAAAATAGTCATAAAATATAACAATCTAAAAATTTTCTAGCCTTTGTTGGTTTTGCTCAAATACAGTTTAGTTTTATTAAATTTTTTATATTATATCCTGGTTTCAAATGCATATTTAATAAATTATGTTATAAAATAACAAATGAAATATTTTATTTTAGATTTAAAAAATATACCATGACATAGAAATTACCTTCCACTCAAGGATATTAGCAAAAAATATTGAAAAGTCAAATATTATAAAAATTGAAAAATTTATATAACTTACACTTCTATAAAATGGACAAAGTGGAAATCAGTGACAAATATCACTTGTACTTTCTATTCTATTGCTATATGCCATACTCTTGATTAATTTGAGAAATTAAAAATACCTTCATAGTCAACAAAAAACAATGGAACAATAGTAGAAGCTACTATTATTACTAAAATATTATTAGGTAATAAAAACACAATAGCATTAGGTACTTAATTATAAATCATTTTCTTTGTGAGTATCAAAAAAGGAAAAAGGTGAGTAGGATGAAACATTACAGTTTTATTCATGCAATTATAAACATTACAGGTAAATATAGGATCTAAAGGTATCTATATGTTTATTGCCAATAGTATTGGCTTATATAAATTATAATAAGTATTTAAATACTTGTTTCTTTACATTCTAGTAAGCATTTAAATATATAAGGTTAGAATTAGTATGCTGTTCTAATAGTTAAATTATATATATTTAATCCATTGCAGTATTGGGAATTTATGGGATTTTATTAATAAGATAAGGGTTGTACTCAATTATATTTATATGTCTAAGATGTCCAATCAAGTTCTTAGTCAAATTCATCACAGTAGTAAAATGTTTTGCGATAAACATCACCATATAAAAACAGCCACATTAAGCAAGTAGCAAGACATCATTTCTGCTTTGAAAACTTACTTTCCTTGGCCTTGATATAGATTGTGTTAGCAACAATGTTCTCTAACTCCATTTAAAAAAAAATTAGTAACATAAACAGTTAAAAATCATGCCCATAAAGGTAAGCTGTAAAGAAAATAAAAGATTTATTCTTGAATTCGAAGAACCAACTTGCACGAAACCTACCATGCACAATAAAATACCTAGGCCTAGCTATAATAAAATGGCAAAGTCAATAAAATTGTGGGGGTAAAATGCATTAGAAATTATCAAAATTATATTATTCTAGAAATCTACGCAAATATTGTATCAAGCCACAATTTTTGCGCTGCTTTTTAACACCACCGTAAAAATAATGTAATACAACACTTTATCGTACACGACAATCTGTACTTTTGAAAATAATCATTCACAATTTTCACCGAAATTTTTACAGAAGGTAAAAATCTATTCATACTCAAGATTTTTTATTATTATGGTTTCTTGTTGCCTCTCGTTTCTTGTTGTAATAAGTTTTCTTGCATTACTGTCAAAAAATAAAAAACTTTGTTAATCTTTTATTTGCATTAATCACAGCTTTTTTAATTTAGCATTTCCACGAACGCCGTTTGATGTGTAGTAGTGCGTCGAATTATTTCACCCCATTCGACAAATTTAAATGATGCATATTAACAAATGTGTATGAAACTTGCATTTTGCTTAATGCCTTAACTTACGTGCATAAACTGCGAGTACCGTACAAATTAGCTGGGGCACATTGTTTTCGTGCAGCCCAGCCGTGCACTGCCTACGTGTCCCATTCAGCGGTTGGACGCCTGCCAGGCGTGCCCGCTCGCTATCTGTGCATACCCTGCGTGAACACCCGTGAATTGTAAGCCACTGAATCTGCGAGCCACCCGCCCTTCGAGTTGGCTTCACAGAGACAGTGCGCCGCCTCGTTTTCCTTTGCCCGACCACTGATTTTGCCGCCCACTCTCTGGCCGCCTATCTTTTGCCTGTGTTCGCCAATTGGGAGTTTACTCCTATTTCGCGGGTGCAGTAAACTGCCCATTGACGATCCGCTCGGCATCAGGGCAACTCTCGCCGTCGCCCTCATGATGCCATGGCTCACCTAAAAGTGCACTTACGTATTGTTTAATATGTTATGTAGCCACCTGTGCAATCCCCGTTTGATCCATGATTCAGCTCACGCGCTATTGCTTAACCTAATGATCCGTGCAATGACCGTTTTCGTGTATATAAGCAGCGCAATTTTTACCCAATTTTTCATACGTCTGCTTCATAACCCCGCACCCAGTCCGCATACGTCTGCTTCATAACCCCGCACCCAGTCCGCTTACGTCTGCTTAAGTCTGCTCACGTCTGCTCACGTCTGCTTCGTGACTCCGCACCCCAGTCTGCTCTTACTGAGCCTATATTAGCTCCAAATATAGCAGCGGAACCTGTAGTAATTCCAGTTAATTATTACTACAGCATCTGTAATACTTAGACTGAAGAATTCAGTCCCTGATTCTAATCGAAGTCAAGTCTTTGATCTTGATTTCTGCCTTAGTTATTTAAGAAGCCAGCCCCAATCATCGCCGTTCGTACCTCATCGTCAGCCTGGACGCCATTCAAGCCTGCCTGCATTCTCAACCCGCGTTCTACTCAGCTCTACAGCTACCGGTGCGACTCTACTACGAGCGAAATCTGCATCGGCTATTATTAGTTTCTTACTTTCGCTTAAAAGTAAGTGGTGGCAGCCCCGTTACCGTCTTAGCATCGATTAGTCGCCCTACTATCGCCGTAGCCGTTGACGAATCGACATTCTTGTTTAAATTAAGGAAATTTGTTAAGTCAATAAATTAAATTGGTGCCTTTCCATTCGAACCGCTACCATAGGCTTATTTTATAGCTATCTGGAAAATAAAAATTAAGCGGTAGCCAGAGGCTATAATCTGAGCTCTAATTCGACGCACTCCTACTTAGGTTTGTTTTATAGCGCAGCCCCAGACTCCGGGCGCTTCTAAGAAATCAATCCCCCAACACCCCCAACATATTTTTCAAACTACCGCAACTGGTGGGCAGCAGCGGTGGAATAGTCGACACAGCCGAACAACTGCAATCAACAGCGAATCGACTACCCGCCACGAGGAGTTCGAACCAGCCCTGCAATCAATCAGCTCGCCACAATGGAAGGCACGACTGAAGCAACAAGTACATCACCGAATGCAGCAGGAGGAGTCCAGCCTAACTATCAGGACATGCTACGAATGGTGACAGAAGATGTTAGAAGAAGACTGGAAGCTGCTGGAATCGGGAACCCGCAGCACCAGCAGCAGCAGCGTCAGCCGCAGAGCGTCAAGATTCAGAGGTACACCCCATCTCAGGACTTCAGAATCTGGGTGGAGGCCTTCGAACTGCGCTGCGACCTGCAAGAGATCAACGACCCGCAGCGACGCAAGACGGAGCTCCTGGCAAACCTGGACATCGCCACGGCTTACGCCTCAGTCACCCGGATGGCGTTGCCGCACGACCTGCCCTACGAGGAGTTCAAGGAGCGTCTACTCGAGCGATTTGGACGCGTCGCCGGAACCCTGGAGTACAGAGAGGAGTACCGAGCTTGCTACCAAGGTAAGTCAGAAACAGTTGAAGACTATGCTGACGGGTTAATTGCGATGGCTGAGAGAGCCTTCCCGCACCTGACGCTGGAGCAACGAGAGGCTGAGCTGGTGGACCAGTTCCTCATCGGTGTCAGACTGTCGCCGACAGCGCGAGAACAGCTCATCCTGATCCGGCCTGACAACCTGGTTGCTGCCCGACGAGCCGTCCTGCGCATCGAGGCGGCCAATCAGATCGCGCACAGAGCCGGCCCGCAGTATCGGACTGTGCGAGGCATCAACGACGAGCCCGACGAGAAGCCGGATCAGCAGCGTCAACAGCATCAGCAACGTCAGCATCAGCCGCCGCGGACACCGCCGCCCACGGCCGCCACGGAGTTCGACCCGAATCAGCTGCAACAGCTGCTAGCAGCATCAGCTCAGGCCCTGCAGCAGCAGCAGCAGATGATGCAAGCTATTATGCGTCAGCAGTATCGTCAGAATGAGCAGCACCTCCAGCTGCTCGACACGTTGGCTCACGAAGGATATCAAGAGCTGCGGGCCCGGCACAGCCAGTCGCCAACTCAACTGCCGAGACAGCCGCCGCAGACTCCGAGATTCAACCCGCCGCCGAGATTCAATCAGCAGCCGCGATTGAACCAGCCGCCGTATCAGCTGCACCGTCAGCAGGCCATGACGCCAGCTGCAGCAGCCAATCAAAGCCAAGCACCTTCGACGCCTCGCCGCGAATCAACGCCAGCGCCGAACTGCTACCGATGTGATGAGCCAGGCCACACATCAATCAATTGCCCGAAGAAGCGAGTCAGTCAGCCGCCTGCACGCTGGCAGCCGGGAAACGCCACAGGCGGACACGGCAACGGCAGCCTGCAGCAGCAGAGGCGCCATTGAGCTCCCCGGCTAAGGAGCCCAGTGTCCGCCTAGAGTACCCTAGCCACTTGTACAGTCGACGCGCCCGACGAGACCCGTACATCACCGGAGAACTCCTCGGCCGACGTCTAGCATTGCTTATTGATTCTGGTGCCAGATGCAATATTTTGGGCAGCTCCGATTGGAAGCCCCTCGCCGCCGAATTTGCTCATTTTCGTGAATGCATTCAGCCCTGCGGTGACCGCCTAGTCACCTACTCAGGCGAGCCGCTGCGCATGGCTGGCAAAGTTGACGTTGACCTACGCCTAGGCGACGCCAATCTCAACGTGACGTTCTTCCTAGCCGAAGGCGATCACGACTCTCTGCTAGGATTCGAATTCCTGGACGTGCACTGCCGATCACTAGATCTAGTTGACGGAGTGCTCAACATCGGCAAGAAGACGGTCATCCCCTTGCGCTACACAAAGCGAGAAGCTACCGCCTGCCGAGTTTATCTGGCTGAGGACGCCACAGTGCCGCCTCGGTCATCAGCCCTACTGCACCTGCGAGCCGCCGACAGCGCTGCCGAGAATTTCGGCGTGCCCGCCGTTATTGGGCTCCAGCGGACCGACTGCGAGACGAGCGTGGACCAACTGGACCTCGCGCCCGCCCTGGTCACGATGCCGCAAGGAGAGGCCTACATAGAGGTCGTGAACCCGACTGAGGATGCAATTGAGGTGAGTGCCAACGTACTTTTTGGTACTGCTACCCCTATAGGTGCCGAAGAACTGAACCTGCTGGACCAGCCTGCGACCAAGCCGGATGTCCGCCAGGTCGAGATTTCTGCCGACCCCGACGCCTGGATTCAAGAGATCGACATCGAGGAGTCCCTGACTGCGGAGCAGCGAGCCGACATTGTCCAGCTGTTGAAGGACAACCGCGAAGCCTTCAGCCAGCATCCGTCAGACATCGGCCGCACTAGCGTGGTGACGCACAGCTTCGCCCTCATCGACAAGACTCCAGTCAGACTGCCAATGCGACGAATCCCGCCTCACCTGCAGCCGCAAGTGGACGAGATTCTAGACGACATGTTGCACCGCGGACTGCTCCGGCCAAGTAATTCGCAGTACAGCACGCCGCTGATGGTCGTCATGAAGAAGGACGGAGGCGTCAGGATTGTGCACGACTACCGCAAGCTCAACGAGAAGTGCGAGTACGTCCCATATCCGCTGCCATTAATCCAGGACACGTTCAGCACCCTCCAAGGCAGCCAGTTCTTCAGCGCATTCGATTTAGCCACAGGCTAT
This sequence comes from Macrostomum cliftonense, assembly GCA_950096795.1. Taxonomy (NCBI): domain Eukaryota; kingdom Metazoa; phylum Platyhelminthes; family Macrostomidae; genus Macrostomum; species Macrostomum cliftonense. The sequence continues at coordinate 280,292 of CATNEM010000212.1, read as the reverse complement.
TATCAGATCGCCGTTAGAGAAGAGGATCGGCATCTGACTGCATTCGCCACGCCGACCAGAGGCCTGCTGGAATTCACAGTTTTGCCTATGGGTGTGTCATCAGCGCCATGTACTTTTCAACGCTGCATGGACATCGTGCTGGATGGCATCAACCGGAAGTCGGCCATGGCCTATTTAGATGACGTAATCTGTTTTTCTAAGGACTTTGACAGTCACCTGGAGCATCTACGAGATGTATTCCAGCGAATTCGCGCAGCCGGACTAAAGTTCAAGCCCAAGAAGTGCAGCATTGGAAAGTCCGAGTTAAAGTACCTCGGCCACATTGTCGACAGAAATGGCATTCGCACCGACGACGCCAAGATCGACGCTATCAAGAACTGGCCTGTCCCGAAGACAGCCAAGCAACTAAAGAGCTTTGTCTGCACCTGCGCCTATTATGCCAAGTTTGTGCCGAAATACGCCGAAATCGCAGCACCTCTGCACGACATTATTAAGCAGCGAAAATATCAGAAGTTCGACAAAATTTGGGGACCAGCTGAGCAGGCCGCCTTCGACAGACTCAAGGACGCCCTGTGTTCTACGTCAGTTCTGGTCTACCCACAGTTCAACAATGACCCATCGATGCCGTTTATTCTGGACACCGACGCGTCCGACACCGGAATCGGCGCGTGTTTAAGTCAGCGTCAGCCCGACGGAACTGAAAGGCCAATTGCCTATTATTCGAGGAGATTGCGAGATGCGGAGAATCGCTATCCCATCACGCGTAAAGAGCTACTGGCGTTAGTAGACTCGTTAAGACATTTCCGCCATTACTTGATCGGAACCAAGTTTCTGGCGCGAACGGATCATAAAGCGATCCTTTGGCTTTTAAAGCAGACTGAAAGCCATGGAATCCTAGGAAGATGGACAGAACGAATGAGCGAGTTTGACTTTGAAATTATTCACCGTCATGGCCGGAACCATGGCAACTGCGACGGCCTCTCTCGTCGCCCGGAACACGAGAAGGCCAGCATCGAAGAGGCGCTGCAGGAAGAGCGCGCCAACCAGAGCACCGACGCCGTCAGCCAACGCAAGCCCAAGGATGTCCAAGGACCTGCCAGCAGCGAGCCCGGAGGCGCCACGCCGATGCCGAGAAGCCGGAGTGGAAGCACCCGCCAGATCGACAGCGAGCCGGCAGCCCTGAACCCTCTGTCAGCGCCCTGGCACCCGACAGGCCCGAGATCAACTGACGCCGCCGATGGAAGCTACGACAGCCGGTCAACAGGACCGGGAACCTTCAGCTGCGACGAAATTTCCAGCTGTCGTACAACAAGCGAGCAGCGGGGAGGGAAGAAACTGCCGCTAGCCGACGCCGTTCAACTGGACGACTCGGTGAAACTCTGCGTCAACGCCGTTGAAAGCGAAGCTCCTCCGTTGTTGGGACAGGTGCCGCTCAAGCCGAGTAGCGCCTCTCATTCAACTGGCAGCGGACCCAGCAAGCTGAAAGCAGCAGCAACGCCTAGCCAGCGCTCAGCGTGGGAAGCTGAAGCCGCCATTTCAGAATTTGCATTGTGTCACATTCCCTCATGTGTACACCTCGGCCTGGCCAACAGACGCCAAGAGCCGCCAGCTTTGAAGGACAGCGACTTCGCCGAAGGTCAGCGCCGCGAAGCAAACGAGGGCCGGCCAGAGTTACCGCGAGATCAACAGCTGCGTCTAACAGCGGAGCAAGAAGTCTCGACGGCGACATTGGTGCCCAACGAGCCGAGCTGCGAGGATCTGATAGCGTCAGTTCGCGTGGCTATGGTCGACATGGATGTCGAAAACTGCAGCAGCGCCGCATCGGACCGCGACGCCGCTAGACACGGCCAACTCTGCAAGAGTCGAGAGCCGCAGCGAAAGCAAAGAAAAAGAAGAAAAAGAAGAAAAAGAAGCAAGCGCCGAGCCGGTGTAAAGCTAGCCGCCGACTTCGGAACGCCGCGGTGTTCGCTGGGACACAGGTCTGGTCAGCCTGCAGTTGGAAACCAGCAGCCGCTTCCCCTGACGACAACTGCCGACGATGAGTACCTGCGAGGACATCGCCGCCCAGTTCTAGCCGAGTATGGCGAGGCAAAATTCCGCCTAGGCACTCCCCAATTTGACGAGTTTGAATTTGCTGTGCAAGAAGAAGAATTTTCGACGGGAGGATCGCGACCTCAGCCGTCTGTGCCGACTGCGCCAGCCTGCGTACGAGAGGTGGGTAAGAAACCCGACAAGCCTACTCCAGCCGCTGCCGACAGCCGAGATTTCGTGTATCGCCAGACCGGAGAGCAGTACTCCCGGCTGCCGACCACGCCTACTGTATATGAAGAATCGCCGATATGTAGCGATGACTATTTCTGGCGCCACCTGCCTCAAGAAGAAGGTCAGCTGCCGCCCTGTGTTCATGCTGTAGAAGAGACAGCCTATTCTGCGCACCGCCAGCCCGGAGAACAGCACTCCCGCCTGCCGAGTCCGCCTATTGAAGAAGTTGAAGAATCGCCGATATGTAGCGATGACTATTTCCGGCGCCACCTGCCTCAAGAAGAGGGTCAGCTGCCGCCCCGTGTTCATGCTGTAGAAGAGACAGCCTATTCTGCGCACCGCCAGCCCGGAGAACAGCACTCCCGCCTGCCGAGTCCGCCTATTGAAGAAGTTGAAGAATCGCCGATATGTAGCGATGACTATTTCTGGCGCCACCTGCCCAATGAAGATGGCCAGCTGCCGCCGAGCGTTAGAGCTGTAGACAAGACAGCAGGACCGTCCGAGCCACGACAGCCAAGACGACGAGTCCAGATTCAAGATCGATTGACAGGACCCATCACCCGAGACGAGCTTCGCCGAGAGCAGCAACTCGACGTTGGAATCGGCCTGATCATCGACTTGTTATGAGCCGGTAAGCCCAAGCCAGATTTTGAGGTCCGACAAAGTTTGGAACGGCCAATCAAGAACCTGCTCGCGTACTTCGAATGTTACCGTCTGCGAGAAGACGAGATTTTAGCAATTGAGCTGCCCGATGCTAACGGAGAGCCAAAGCAGCGACTAGTTTTGCCGAAAAGTCTAGACCTAATGGTACTTCAAGAACTGCACGACTCAGTCCTGAGTGGCCATCTAGGCAAGGATAAAACCTGGGCACGCATTCGAGAAAGATTTTGGAGACCAGGGTTAGCCCAGCTGGTCAGCGATTACGTCAGCCGATGTACAGTCTGCCTAGAGAGCAAAAAGCAGAGGCGAGTTCCGGCGCCTGTTCAGTCTTTTCCGGTGACTGAAGTGTTCTCTAGACTACATCTGGATCTGATCGGACGAATTACGCCGCCAACTCCAAGAGGAAACAAGTACATTCTAACCGTAGTCGACTCAACGTCAAAATATCCGTTCTGCTACGCGTTAACCAATCAGCGAGCCAGCACGATAATTAAGATTTTGCAGCAGCAACTAATCCCTATCACTGGAGTGCCCGCCTGGCTTCACAGTGATCGCGGATCGCAATTCACGGGAGACGAGTTTCAAGCTTTCTGCACTTCGTTTGGAATTCGCCACACCCTGACTACAAGCTATCATCCTGCTGGTAATGGCCAAGCTGAAATTGTTAACAAATCAGTGAAGAAAATTCTAACCTGCATGTTAGAAAATCATCATGAAGACTGGGACGAAATGCTGCCAGCCTGCCTGATCGCAATGAGATCCGCAGTCCACCGAGTGACTGGTTTCTCCCCGCACTATATCGTCTATGGTTCTGAGTTCAGATTCCCTATCGACTCAAGCCTGGAACAGTTGACATCATTAGAGTACATCCCAGACTACGTCAGAGAGCACCATAGAAGAATCGAAGAAGCCGCCGAGCTAGCAAGAGCTCGCCTGCGCGCCGAAATCCAACGCCGAGAAGAGCACTACGACAATCGGCCGCATCCAAAAGTCCTACAGCCCGGAGACATCGTCTACTTGAACAACCCGGTGCTATACGATGGAGAAATCCCCAAGTTTCATCGCCCGTTCAAATCAAAATACGAGGTGATCGAGAAATTGGGCGAAGTCAACTATCGACTAAAGTTAGCGGAGTCCAATCGAAGAGGCCCGCAGCCAAGCTTCATTGTCCATCGCAACAACGTCATCCGAGTGCCGCCTGCAACAGCTGCACTTCTGGCAAGCGAAGCCGCCGCTATCTACCCGGCACGCCCAGCCCGACCTAGACAAGATTGCGCAATGGAATCAGAAGAATCGGAAGAATCAGGAGAAGAAGATGAAAGAATCAGCCAGCCCAACGAATTGATTGAAGAAGAAGAAATTGGCTACTACGAAGAAGAAGTTGAGACCACACCAGAAGCCCAAGTCCAGTTGCCTGTGCTGGCTACAGCAAGTTCCAGCCAAGGCGCCCGCATCATCAGATCACCGGTGAGGGCAGTTGGTTTCAAAACAGAAAAAACATCAGTTAAGCGGAGTTCTGCCTTCATTTTACAGTCACAGTGCCAGTTCACTATTGGGGCACTTGGCTGTGGCAGTTATTAAAGAATAAAATAAAGAAGGGTGGCTGCTCGCAACAAACATGATAAAGATAATAAATCAAGACTATACGAGAGGAATTTTAACCCCATTCCCACGTTTCGGGTTAACTTAGTGATAATTTGTCAAGCCCAATGTAAATGTGCAGCCCAAGGAGCGGGCGGGGTCATAAAACCCCTCCCCTTTCCTAGTCGGGGCCCCACACGCAGCCACCCCACTCCGCCTTGCACTCTGCCCGCCACACGTGAATGAAGGAAGGAAAAGGGGCCCTACTGAGCCCAGTTCTCGTGTTAGAGAGGCCTCTATAAAGCCAAAAGCCAGACAAAAATTCAAATTCAAAATTCAGCCGCCGATTACAAGCGCTTCAAATTGCAAATAATAAGAAGTCAACTTGCAACACTAAGCCAAGAAATGAATGACCAAGACGAACTGCCTGATCTCGGCCCAGACCCAGTGGGCGATTATCTGCGCAGCCTGCCGAATCAGCCAATCTATCAGCCAGCGGAAGACTCTCCGCCAACCTCGACGGACGGAGAGGACGACGTCCTCCGTCAACTAATGGAAGTAGAATTTGGCGACGCCCCAGTTCAGCCAAGGCCAGACGTAATTGATCTGGCCTTGCAGGAGGTGGGCTGGATAGTCTCGCCGGTGCAAAATGGGCAGCTGCGACGCCAGGCCGCGATTGACGCCGACCTTAGGCGGCAGCAGGCCGTGCCGAACAAGAAGCGTCGCACCGACAGCTGCAGCACGGCCGAACTGCAACTGTCCCTGCCGACTTCGCTGCCTCGGGATAGCCCGGCCAGTCAACCGAACCTGCAGCATCAGCCCCAGACACCGCCCAGCCGACAGCCCAGCCGCAGCCGCCGCAGCCGATCCCGCTCCCGCAGCACCCAACGCCGACGCCACCGATGGCCCAAGAAGCCCGAGCCGCCGCCATGGACGAGGCCGAATTGCGGGCCGTGCAGGCCGCCAATCGCGGATGGCGAGCCGTATATTACGCGCAGAGGGGTCAGATCCTTTTTGATCAATTGCGACCGCAGGATGGAGCCGCACGGGTCCGCACCAGCCCGGATTGGGCCAATCTGGCCACTTACCTGCTCCCGGACGAGGCGGAGGCCATTTTCTGCGTCGCCGCCGCCAAGCAGCAGGCCGAGCTGGCGGCCCAGCGGCCTCGAAAGGATCTTTATACGGCGCTGAGTTACGCCTACGCCTGGGTCGCCGTCCCGCAGCTGGCCGGCCGAGGCACGCAGCCCCTGCGGCAGCTCGTGTGCGCTTGCCGCACGTCAACGTGACCGACACGGCTACCGATTCGGAATGAACTAGGCTAATCATGATTTTATTTTTAGTAATTTTATAAACTGACAGTGCGTTTTATTTAGCCTCATTCATTTTCTCGCCGTTATTAAATTTTAGTCTGTGCAATCATCACTACGTTTCGCGTACATTTTGCAGTTTAGCGTTCGTCATAACCTCATGTTTCACTGTCATATGCGTCCTTTTTACTCGAAGTCAATTACTCGTAACCCTATCGTTTAATCTCGTGTATTCGGTCGGAATACTTACCTCTCATGCGATTACAACTCAGTTTGTATTTTTGGCGTTTTTTATTTTTAAAGTTTTAATTTGCTACGCGAATTTTCTTTGTAACCGTGACTCAAGGATTTAAATATATATTTTTGCGACCTTAGTGCTAGTAGTAGTATGGTGTGATTGACATGTTAAGTGACATTTAATTTTTGTTTTCTTATGGCTGGTCGGGGGGTGTAGTAGTGCGTCGAATTATTTCACCCCATTCGACAAATTTAAATGATGCATATTAACAAATGTGTATGAAACTTGCATTTTGCTTAATGCCTTAACTTACGTGCATAAACTGCGAGTACCGTACAAATTAGCTGGGGCACATTGTTTTCGTGCAGCCCAGCCGTGCACTGCCTACGTGTCCCATTCAGCGGTTGGACGCCTGCCAGGCGTGCCCGCTCGCTATCTGTGCATACCCTGCGTGAACACCCGTGAATTGTAAGCCACTGAATCTGCGAGCCACCCGCCCTTCGAGTTGGCTTCACAGAGACAGTGCGCCGCCTCGTTTTCCTTTGCCCGACCACTGATTTTGCCGCCCACTCTCTGGCCGCCTATCTTTTGCCTGTGTTCGCCAATTGGGAGTTTACTCCTATTTCGCGGGTGCAGTAAACTGCCCATTGACGATCCGCTCGGCATCAGGGCAACTCTCGCCGTCGCCCTCATGATGCCATGGCTCACCTAAAAGTGCACTTACGTATTGTTTAATATGTTATGTAGCCACCTGTGCAATCCCCGTTTGATCCATGATTCAGCTCACGCGCTATTGCTTAACCTAATGATCCGTGCAATGACCGTTTTCGTGTATATAAGCAGCGCAATTTTTACCCAATTTTTCATACGTCTGCTTCATAACCCCGCACCCAGTCCGCATACGTCTGCTTCATAACCCCGCACCCAGTCCGCTTACGTCTGCTTAAGTCTGCTCACGTCTGCTCACGTCTGCTTCGTGACTCCGCACCCCAGTCTGCTCTTACTGAGCCTATATTAGCTCCAAATATAGCAGCGGAACCTGTAGTAATTCCAGTTAATTATTACTACAGCATCTGTAATACTTAGACTGAAGAATTCAGTCCCTGATTCTAATCGAAGTCAAGTCTTTGATCTTGATTTCTGCCTTAGTTATTTAAGAAGCCAGCCCCAATCATCGCCGTTCGTACCTCATCGTCAGCCTGGACGCCATTCAAGCCTGCCTGCATTCTCAACCCGCGTTCTACTCAGCTCTACAGCTACCGGTGCGACTCTACTACGAGCGAAATCTGCATCGGCTATTATTAGTTTCTTACTTTCGCTTAAAAGTAAGTGGTGGCAGCCCCGTTACCGTCTTAGCATCGATTAGTCGCCCTACTATCGCCGTAGCCGTTGACGAATCGACATTCTTGTTTAAATTAAGGAAATTTGTTAAGTCAATAAATTAAATTGGTGCCTTTCCATTCGAACCGCTACCATAGGCTTATTTTATAGCTATCTGGAAAATAAAAATTAAGCGGTAGCCAGAGGCTATAATCTGAGCTCTAATTCGACGCACTCCTACTTAGGTTTGTTTTATAGCGCAGCCCCAGACTCCGGGCGCTTCTAAGAAATCAATCCCCCAACACCCCCAACATATTTTTCAAACTACCGCAGATGTATTATGCATAGACAGATCCACAAATTTACAATGCTGATTGTGGATGAAATAAGTAGGCGCGTAGCCAGGATTTCCTTCTGGGGGGGGGTCAAAAAATTTGCGGCTAACTGGGACAAAAATTTTGACGGACCAAAAAAGGTCCCGCAAACCACTTTTGCCAATTTTCCCAATTATTCTCCATTTTGCGAGTTGCGACTTCCGCTTTAAATTGTGAAATGACAAAAAATCGATTTTTGAATTTCAAAAATTTGGTCTAGATCAGCCGCATGAGAGGGGGTCATGACCCCCATGACCCCCCTTGGCTACGCCCCTGGAAATAAAGTTAGAATATCCAATTACCCACCCAAGGATCCAATTCAACATGGCTTGCAGCTAAAACTAAGCATATTGCCTTAATCATAATGTACTGAACTAACTAAAATTCATTAGCCATTAGTTAACAGTTAAAACATGTTTATATTATTTTCTCTGCTAATTATTTTTTCATGCCTATTCTGGCTACTTTACTTCTAATTGCAATCCTAAACAATTTAAAATAAGTCTCAATACAAAAGTGTCTTTAAAATAACCTTCTTGATTGATGCAACCTATAAATAGGCAAATATTTAGAAATCATACATAGTAGCAAGTAATTTTTACTACATGTAGGTAATGATATTTATGATCAAATTTATATTCAAGAACGAAATTTTTGCTGGCATAGTTTTATAGCTAATGTAAGGATTTACTGTTATTTATTATTTGGTTGATATTACTGTGACTTTAATAAAACCTGTACTCTTATTGTTTGCAGGACTTTAAAAAGAATGTCTAATACAAAAGTCAAAGAAAATGAAGATTTCTTGAATGAAATTGCTTTTCACAAAGAAGCAACTTCAACAGCAGAATCTGAGCATGCTCTGTGGCTAGACACATTGGCTAGTGTGGGTCTTCTATGCGATCAACCACACCTAGCTGATTCTAGTAGTTGTCCCAGGCCAAAACCAATCAATGGTGGCCTTTATTTGACAGTGGCTGAATCAGCCCAGCTGCGGCTTGCTGTTGACTCACTGGTTTCACAGGTAGCTGAGTTTATGGCACTTACAGTAGAAAAGCTAGCAGTCTTGCAATGTAAATATATTCATTTTTATGCAAAAGGAAGCATCTATTTTTAGGCTGCCGAGCGCTGTCGCCAGCTGACCCGCCTGCTTACTGATCTGGAGTCGCAGCGCGATCGCTCGGCCATCCTTGACAAAGCTGTGCGCAGTCTGGGCCTGCGCCGGCCAGCCGAGCTTAACGCCGCTTTGTCCGACTTGTTGGCCATCTCTGACGCCTACGCCGCCGCCGTGCCTGTCTTGGACGCCGCCAAAGCAGCCGTATTCGACGAACTTCCCGCGGACTATGCTTACTCGCATAATAATAACGAGCAGCAGCGGCACAGCGACGCCGCGCTGCTAGAGGAGCTGGAGCATCGCCGGCGTCAGCGTCGGCGTCAGCAGCAGCGACAGCGCCAGCGGCGCCGACGTCACGGCAGCGAAGATGGGCGGCGAAGGGAGAGCAGCATCGACATTGCGTCAGGTGCGCTAATCCTAGACGCTAGCTAAAGATGCCTGGTCTTTTGATCCCTTTAGTCAAATCCCTGATCCCAGGGACAAATCTGTGTTTTTAAATGCTGAATCCCTGATCCAAGCTCCCAGAGGCCAAATAACTAATCCTAAATGCCGTGAATCTCTTTTAGATGGTTAATCTATATGTGATCTCCCTCATCCCAGATACTGTAATACCCTTAGCTAAGATGTCAAAATCCCCTGATCCCACATTCTCAAATCCCCTGATCCCACATTCTCAAATCCCCTGATCCCACATTCTCAAATCCCCTGATCCCACATGCTTAAATTCCCTGATACCACATGCTCAAATCCCCTGATCCCACATGCTCGAATTTTGTGATCCCACAGTCTTAAATCCCCTGATCCCACTTACCCAAGACCCTGATGTGAATACCCTGAACTATTTAATTCCGCAGCAACTGAATTCGCCTCAAGCGACGACATCAGAAAAGAGCGCCACAACAGAGGCTCTGCTAGCAGCGTCCCCAGCAGCATCAAATCGTCAATAACGCCAACCGAAGCTGAACAATTTGTGCTCCATTTTGCGCGCCTATTTGACACTCCATTAGCGCTCCCGGCCTGTCAGGCGCGCCTGAGCCTCCTGCACCGCAGGGTTAGCGAGTCCGACTCGCTTATGGGTGAGAGCAACGTCAGTAGCTAAGTTGTTTGAATCAAATTCTGATTTAAGGTTGTTCTTTTCTGCCTTTGAGTCATTTCTTTTTAGCCGTTAAAACGACCTTTCACCATATTGTCGTTTCATTTTCAGCCTCAAGGTCGTTTCTGATACAACCTCAAGGCCGTTTCTTTTTCTACCCAAGGTCGTTTCTATTTTAAACAGAAGGTCTTTTCTATATCCCCCTCAAGGTCGTTTTATTTCCGCGTCAAGGTCGTTTCTATTTCCACCTCAAGGTCGTTTCTATTTCCACCTCAAGGTCGTTTCTATTTTCACCTCAAGGTCGTTTCTATTTCCACCTCAAGGTCGTTTCTATTTCCACCTCAAGGTTGTTTCTATTTCCACCTCAACGTCGTTTCTATTTTCACCTCAAGGTTGTTTCTATTTCCACCTCAAGGTCGTTTCTATTTTCACCTCAAGGTCGTTTCTATTTTCACCTCAAGGTCGTTTCTATTTTCACCTCAAGGTCGTTTCTATTTTCACCTCAAGGTCGTATTTTTATCCCCCTCAAGGTAGTTTCTATTTCTACCCAAAGTCGTTTCTACGAGCGTCTTTCCACTCAAGGTAGTTTCTATTTCCGCCTCAAGGCCGTTTCTATATCCGCCTCAAAAGTCGATTCTTGTTCTAACTCAAGGTCGTTTCTGTTTCCGCTTTAAGTTCCTTGCTCTCACTGCTTTAAGTTTTTTTCTATCACCTCTTCAGGCTCGCTTTTTTGTTTTAAGGGTATTATTTGTTTCCCTTGAAATGCACTAACTATTTTAAATCCACTTCAGCCTAATCCCATTCCCCACCTGTTGCCTAGGCAACCTGCGCGACGCCCTGCGTCTACCAAGCGGCGCTACGTCGCGCGCCGTCGCCGCCGCCGTTGAACGCTTGGCAACGGCGCGCGATGCCGAAGCTCGCGACTGCCTAGCCAGCCTGCTCGGCCCTGACGAGTTGTCGAGCCTGAGCAGCCGCCTAGCCGAATACGACAGATTCTTCGGCCAGTTCAGCGGATTAGTTGGCGAGCTTCGAGCCGAACTGGGCGTCACCAGGATGTCGCACATTTTGCCCGCTGTGCGCGCCTGCGCCAGGGCCGCTCGTGCTGCCGGCTGGGACGGTGGCGGCGGCGCCGGGTCAGCAAAAACTGACCAGAATTTTTTTCAAAAGTGATTTTTACCGTTGCCATGACAACGAAATTTTTTATGTACTTATGGAATGATTTTCTCGCGAGTGGCCTAAATCGATAAATCATCAAGTTAGGATATTTTTATCCTCAACAAACCGACTACCCATTCCTGTTATTTTCTAAGAATGATTTCTAGGAATCAAGCCTAGGTCTAGCTTTGCTTAATTATTGCATAAGTGCATTTATTATATATTTACGAAAGACATTCCGCAATAAATAAACACTTGGCGAATCTTGAAAAAAATTCCAGCATTCGATTAGAATTCATCTATAGTGAGATAGGAAATTTGTGTTTTTAATTATTTTTAACTACTTTTAACGTTATGAAGAAGCTTGCAATGTTGAAAATGAAATTGTTGAATTTTTTTTATTTTAAATTTTCCAATTGAAATTGAACCTTAAAAAAGTAAAAAGAACTTAAAAAATGTCAAGTGAGCAGTGCAACTCATTCATAATGTATAAGTTAGTTTCTATATTTCCGTATCTATATATATATAGCGAATATTTTTTAATTCAACTTTTTTGATTGGTTTCGAGTTCAGCGCGTTCTTTTTAAAATTGGCAAATATTCATTAATCAAAAGAACATCACGTATCTACGATACACTCCTACATTGTTGCGTAACTTGATCTAAAAAATAAAATCTACTACATTTTTTGTTTTGTTTGTTTTAAATGTCCGTCCATCAGCGGCAAATTGTTTATTGATCTTTGTAAGTCTATTTTGCAAATTGCTTAAGAAATCCCTCTAAATTTACTCAGCTCAAACTGGTACCCGATCTCAGCTTGGGTGAACTGGAGCAATAAGGGATTAAGTGCCTTGCTCAAGGGCTCGAATTGTCTCCTAGAGCTGCTGGGACTCGAACCCACGACCTTCTGATCATAAGGCAGGATGCCCTCAGTCATCCATTAAGTAATACGAAATAACAAAGACAATGGGCTGGATTGACACAAAATGTTCGCGTGACACTGAAAGGATATTATTCTTAAAAATTAATTCACGTAATATTTTCTTATATACACACACATACATTGGCATTAATTAGTCTTTATATTACAAATATAATTCGCCTAGGTGTGCAAGTTTTGTCAAGAAATAAAAATAAATAAAGTTATTTCAAACGCAAACGAAGAACTCCTTGCTATTTATATTGCACCGTTAAGTATATACGAAATTAACAGTAAGTCAATAATAAAGTGAAATTAATTTTTTCTTGTCGTGCATGGAAAAGTCAAAATAATTAAAAAATAAATAAGTTAATAACATGCTTGAAAATTGTTGTTACCTTTATTTATGAGGACGTAAGCAACCGACAAATAGCAAGTAGTATATCAAGCATTTTAATAATTACCTAAAAATCAATAACAGGCACAAAGTGGAATTATCGGTATAATTAAAAAAACGGTTGTGCAGCTTATAAAACATCAAGCCATCTCGGGGCACTAAAAAAGATGATAAATTACTCGTAGTGACCAATGTAACCTGTCACTTCGGTTTTTAATGCATTTTATAACAGCTGTAACGGTTTTTTCAAAGGTTTTGCTTGTTTTTAGTTTGATGCTTAAGCCAGCGATTTTAGGAGTCCGAGTGATTGGCGATTCCTAATGATTTTTTAGATATTTTTTTCTTTTTGGGGGGGGGGAATTTCAGTGACAAATATAACAACATGATTGAAAAAAAAACACAACGAAACACACTAACGGACAGACACACAGTTAGGTAAGCAATAATGAAAGCGAAATGACAGAACAGCAACAGGCTTGACCAGAGATATGTAGGTTAGCCTTGGTGAGCTAAACAAAAAAATATATATAGTAGCCACGACTAGTGTTGTTCAAAAACCGCAAAAACATTTTCTTCTATATCTAATGTACTGTTTCTTTCATATAATTCGTTAACTATTTAATTTTAATAAATTTAAGGACGATCTATTTCTTCCTTTAAGGAGAACCGTTTCTAAGCTATTGGCTTCAAAATACTGTCCCTTTAGAATTGGCAACAAGAAAATAACAAGAATCCTAACATGCATTGCATCTAATAATTTAACCAAGTTAAAAAAAGGCTCCCGAAAATAAAACAAAGAACGCAGCAGTTAAACAAAAAATTATGCGCCCATCATAAAAATAATATTACACAGCTTTCTATCAAATCAAATTATGGTTTGGTACAAAGTCCTCAGGTGACACACACAAAAAATAAATTAAAATGCGCAGCCAGCCTACTAACAGCCTTCAGTAGGCAAATTAGCAAATTTTAAAAAAATCAGACAGAATAATTTGTAAAACTTAAACTAAAGAATCGTCGAACATGGCAAACGGATCGAGCAGACGGTCGCAGTCGGCGAAATTCAACGCCGAGAGCACCGTGGACGAGGAATCAGTCGCCGAGCCGGACGTCGCTGCCGCGGATGCTCCGGTCAATGCGCCGACAAATAAGCCTTCGTTTTCCATGCCACCAGAAGTGGCCGCAGCTGTTTCTACAGATGCCAATGATCCGGGATGTGCGCTGGAGAAGCCGGAGCTGCCAAGGATGACCGTGGCTGAGCTGCTGCAGCTGCCGCCACCACCGCCAACGCCGCCGTTGATTCCAAGACGGACGTAGTTGACGTGCTTCACACGGCGCATGTGGTCCGACACCTGGGAATGAATAAAATACATGCTTAATCAGATGGGCGATTCTTAGGCCAACAGGGGCGATTCTTAGGCCAACAGGGGCGATTCTTAGGTCAACAGGGGCGATTCTTAGGTCAACAGGGGCGATTCTTAGGCCAACAGGGGCGATTCTTAGGCCAACAGGGGCGATTCTTAGGTCAACAGGGGCGATTCTTAGGTCAACAGGGGCGATTCTTAGGCCAACAGGGGCGATTCTTAGGCCAACAGGGGCGATTCTTAGGCCAACAGGGGCGATTCTTAGGTCAACAGGGGCGATTCTTAGGCCAACAGGGGCGATTCTTAGGTCAACAGGGGCGATTCTTAGGCCAACAGGGGCGATTCTTAGGTCAATAGGGGCGATTCTTAGGTCAATAGGGGCGATTTCTAGGTCAACAGGGTCGATTCTTAGATCGACAAAGGCGATTATTAGGCCAATAGGGGCGATTCTTAGGCCAATAGGGGCGATTCTTAGGCCAATAGGGGCGATTCTTAGGCCAACAGGGGCGATTCTTAGGCCAACAGGGGGCGATTCTTAGGCCAACAGGGGCGATTCTTAGACTAACAGGGGCGATTCTTAGGTCAACAGGGGGCGATTCTTAGGCCAACAGGGGGCGATTCTTAGGCCAACAGGGGTGATTCCTAGGCCAACAGGGGCGATTCTTAGGCCAACAGGGGCGATTCTTAAGCCAACAGGGGCGATTCTTAGGCCAACAGGGGGCGATTCTTAGGCCAACAGGGGCGATTCTTAGGCCAACAGGGGGCGATTCTTAGGCCAACAGGGGTGATTCCTAGGCCAACAGGGGCGATTCATAAATCAACAGGGGGCGATTCTTAGACTAACAGGGGCGATTCTTAGGTCAACAGGGGGCGATTCTTAGGCCAACAGGGGGCGATTCTTAGGCCAACAGGGGTGATTCCTAGGCCAACAGGGGCGATTCTTAAATCAACAGGGGGCGATTCTTAGGCCAACAGGGGCGATTCTTAGGTCAACAGGGGCGATTATTAGGTCGAAAAGGTTTATTGTTAATTTATAAATTGGCGATTTTAAGGCGATTCTAAATAGGCATTATAAGGAATCAAGGGCAATCAACAAAGAGAGAGCCCTCATCGAAGAATGAAACTGACAAAGCGCCTGCTACAAACCTGTCTCTGGTTGACCATCCTGATGTGACACTCCAGACACTTATAATAGGCAGCTGCCGCGGCCGAGACCGCCTGATAGGTCACGTGACCAGTGACTTGCTTGTGCGCCGATCGACATTCGACCCAGTCGGCGCATTCAAGACAGACTGACAGTTGCTGTTGTTGTTGATGCTGCTGGTCTTGCTGGTGTTCCAGCTCCTGTTGCTGCTGCTGCTGCTGCCGTCGCGTCCCCGGAGCAGTCGCTAGAGACGGCGAAGAAGATCGCTGCAGCACCTTGTCGCCAGCGCTGTTTGATTTAATAGTGAGCGTGAGGACGCGATGATTCTGCAGTAACTGATGCTGCTGCTGCTGATGCTGCATCTGCTGGCAATGCTGCTGCAAGCGTTTCTTACTGATCCCGCCGCTGTTAACTCGTTTCAGAGGCCTGGACCCGAACGAGATAAGTCCGTGCGGCCTGCTGCCAGCTTTCAGTTGAGGCGGATTGTCCTTGTTGTTCTGCCAGGTGTAGGACCACCAGCAGGTCTGCTGTTGCTGCTGCTGCTGCTGTTGTTGTTGCTGGGATTCATGCTGTTGCTGGGCTGTTGCCATGCTGGCGGAAGACGAAAAATCTTGCTGCAAATTCGGAGAGATTTTATTATGAAAAGAGATCCTTAATCCTTCTTCATCTAGATAGGATTTTAATCCCTGAAGCTACTTCTAGATGGGATATTAATCCGTAAAGATACTCCCAGATGGGATCTTTATCCCAAAAGCTCCTTCTAGATTGGAGCTTGATTCCTAAAGCTACCTCTGGGTCGGATCTTGATCCCTAAAGCTTCTTATAGATAGGATCTTGATCGCTAAAGCTACTTATAGATGGAATCTTAATCCCTAAAGCTCCTAGATTGGAGTTTGATCCTTAAAGCTCCTTCTAGGTTGGATCTTGACCTTCAAGCTCCTTTTAGGTTGGATCTTGATCCCTAAAGCTCCTTCTAGGTTGGATCTTGACCTTCAAGCTCCTTTTAGGTTGGATCTTGATCCCTAAAGCTCCTTCTAGGTTGGATCTTGACCTTAAAGCTCCTTTTAGGTGGGATCTTGATCCATAAAGCTCCTTTAAAATGGAATAAAAAACTGTGCATAAAAATTAAAAAGAAAAAATATTATTTACATTACAAAATTTATTTACCAACAAGCTTAAAGCATGAGGATATCATCGTTGATGATTTTATCATTAAATGGTTGCATCGAACTCCAAAGCGATTCTCTAATTCAAGAAATCTCGACGTACGATGCGTAAACTGAATCTAGCTGCATAGGTTCACCTCGATTTCGTAAGCCACTAAAACAAGAAGCGATACGCAAAACACAAAAAAAAGTCTATCTAGCTACAGTCTCTTACAACTCGGAGTAAATTTTATTTGACTGAAAATTGATCAACAAAGAAAGACTGCAGCAGCACATTCTTATCTACCTAGCCTCACTACACTATGAGGGCAGGAAATATTAGAGACACATGAGAGAGAGGGAATAGAGAAACAGTAGGGACACATGAGGGGGAGAGAGAGAGAATAGGGAAACATTAGAGACACACATGAGAGAGAGAATTGAGAAACATTAGAGACACACATGAAAGAGAGAATAGAGAAACAGTAGAGACACATGAGAGAGAGAATAGAGAAACAGTAAAGACACATGAAAGAGAAAATAGAGAAACAGTAGAGACACATGAGAGAGAGAATAGAGAAACAGTAGACACATAAAAGAGAGAATAGAGAAACAGTAAAGACACATGAAAGAGAGAATAGAGAAACAGTAGAGACACATGAAAGAGAGAATAGAGAAACAGTGGAGACATATGAGGGAGAGAGAATAGAGAAGCAGTAGAGATGAAAATAGAAAGAGATACAAGAACGAAAGAAATAGCAAAAACAGAGAGATAAACAAGAGCTACAGGATATACAAGAGAGACACAGGATAAGAGAAACAAGGGCGGGAGAAAAAGAACCAAGATAGATGGCAGAGAAACACCCCCCCCCCCGAGTTCACGCCGACTCCTCAATCAGCGTGCGCGTGCTCAGCGGCGGCGCCAAATAGCCGCGCCAGTTGGGCGCCAATACGCGCCAAAGCAAGTCGAGCGCGCGGAGATTTCGAAGCCAGCCAGGGAAACAGGAAGCCAACAAAGTAGAGGACAGACAGGAGCAGCCAATAGTCGAACGGTTTAGCCAGAACGGTGGGCACGGGGCCATCAAAGTCGGCCGGGACAATGGTGACATTCGGCCTGGGCTGCTGGCCAGTGAGGTTAGCCAGCTCGGCTATGAGCGCGTCCAGACTCCGCAGGCTATTGTTGACGCCAGCAAATTCGCGGTCTCGATAAATTCTAATGTGAGGCGCCAGGCTGGTTGTGTAGTTGGCGTACAACGGGCTCACTCTGTCCGCCTCGGCGGCGAAAAAGTGCAGCCCGGGAAAGGCTCTGATGGTGTTGTTGTTGGGGAACGTTTTGATGATGTGGCTTTGATATGTATCTTTCTTTGTGTCGATTTGAAACTCTATCTAATCCCCCGAGTTTACTTTACTACTTTAACGGTTCGTAGCTTTAGATTCCTAAACCCTCCCTTACATTCAATTCCCTTCACTCTCTTACCTAATCATTTAATCTCTACGCTTTCACTCGCTTTCCTAATCCTTAACTCGCTTCTATCCATTCACTCTCTTCTACCCCTTTATCATATTCTACCCCTTTATCATATTCTACCCCTTCACTTTCTCCTACCCCTTCGCTATCTTCTACAACTTCACTCTCTTCTACCCCTGACTCTCTTCTACCCCCTCACTCTCTTCTGCCTCTTCGCTATCTTCTGCCTCTTCACTATCTTTTGCCTCTTCGCTATCTTCTGCCTCTTCGCTATCTTCTGCCTCTTCACTATCTTCTGCCTCTTCGCTATCTTCTGCCTCTTCGCTATATTCTGCTTCTTCGCTATCTTCTGCCTCTTCGCTATCTTCTGCCTCTTCGCTATCTTCTGCCTCTTCGCTATCTTCTGCCTCTTCACTATCTTCTGCCTCTTCGCTATCTTCTGCCTCTTCGCTATCTTCTGCCTCTTCGCTATATTCTGCTTCTTCGCTATCTTCTGCCTCTTCGCTATCTTCTGCCTCTTCGCTATATTCTGCTTCTTCGCTATCTTCTGCCTCTTCACTATCTTCTACCCCTTCACCATCTTCAACCCCTTCACTCTCTCCTACCCCTTCGCTATCTTCTACCCCTTCACTCTCTTCTACCCCTTCACTATCTTCTATACCTTGCTCTCTTCTAAGTTCTAACGCTTCACTATATTTTCAACTTTCATTATCTTTCCATCAATTCCAAATCTAGAAAACCTCACCTAGGCAAAGCATTAAAATGAGGCGCCAAAGCCACAGAGTAGGGGCAGTAAGGCAGATAGTACAGCAGCACAGCGCACTGCGATTGGTTAGTAGGAGCCGCTAGTTCGCTACTACTATTGCCAGCAGTGCTGCTGTTGCTGTCACCATGACTACGGGAAGGCGGACTCAAGGCTGCTCGCAACTCGGCAAAGTCCGTCGATCTAATTAGGATGACGGTGCTGTTTACATCAGATTGATTGACAGCCAATAGTCGGTGTGAACAATTAAAACGACGCTTTGGTCTGGCGGACGGGCGGGACCGCGACTGCGTTTGATTCGCATTCGACGCTGATTGGTTAGAACTTGATTTAGATTCGCTAACTATAGTTGATTCATTGGAGTCTTTTGGTAAATCGTTGAAAGCTGATTGACTGGCATCTAGCAGCAATTTAGAATCACTGGATTCTGATTGGCTGGCGTCTTCAGGTGAGCCGGAATTAGTTACATCTGATTGGCTGGGCTCCGGAGCAACATTAGAATCTCTAGATTCTGATTGACTGATGTCAACGGAAGAATCATGTGCGCTTAAATCTGATTGGTCGATATCTGGCTGCACTTTGTGATCACTTGAAACGAACTTTCTGTTTAGATTTTGCAACAAAGATGACTTATCAGCCTGGCCAGCCTGTGAGGATTGCAAATCACTGTCAGGCAACTTCTTAACCAAAGCTGGATAACTTGCTGGCAATTGGATTACAATCAAGCAAGCTGCTGAGACCAAGGAAGCAAAAAGTGTTGTGTGGCTAAACATTGATTTGATTAATTCCGTATCTGAAACAATTAAATTAACTAAAAATTATCAAAGTTATTAATAAAAATTTTCTTCCTGACCATTTTAATTGCATCCTCAAATGGGGGCAGGCTAAATTTTCATCATGTGAATGGCACAAAAACCTAGCAATAATGCATTTTATGTGTACATCTAATTACTGGAAGCAAAATTTTTTTTATAATGGATAAAGTAAATAAGTACACAAAAAATGCAAAGCATACCATTTATTATTATATACAAGTGTTATTAATCCTGTTGTTGTGTATAGGCATAGATACCCAACCTCTTGAAGTCACCTAGCTGGTGCAACTTAGTTACTTAGCAACTTACCTCTCTAATTTTGCAACTTACATCACAGATTTTGCAACTTACCTTGGTTGGCCACCTTTTTGCTCATCTGTATTGGCTAGGTTGGCCAGGTATTGCACATACATGGCAAAAAGGTTGCCAAAGTATCCTAAATCTCTAAATCATATACTAAAATTAGACTTAGGATACAATTTTGCATCTAGATTTTAGTTTTGCAATAATTTTGCATCATTATGGGAGTTGTAAAAACATTGCATCCTAACCCTAAAAATTGCATCCTTAAATTAAGGGCAGGATCATACCTAATACCTATCCAACCTATCCAAACCAGATAGGTAAAATGTCTACTAGCCAAGGGGATACAAAATTACATCATGTTCCTAGCAAAAACCCCAGTAAAATTAATGTATGCAGCAAGTATTGCATAAATATATTTCATCAATTATATGATAGAAATAGTGTACCTTACAAATAAAAGCAAAAAATAGAAAAAGTACAACTGTACAAATAGCTTTACAATTATATTTTCAAAAAATGACAAAAATTTGTTATGGATGCTTAAAAAATCTATTTAATTTCTTTCATTCAAAATTTTTAGAGATGTAACATCAATTTTGGTTTAAAAACTCTCATTGCATAGAAACTATTGTCAGGAAGATAGCTATTGTTTAGCTTAAAAAATCAAGTGCACATATATATTTTAAAGCATATAATGCATGTGGCACAAATGGATGCTATAGCATCTTGACTTTAGGAACTACATCTCAAAATTTGATATAGGATGCAAATTTGCATCTAGATTTTTTTATTCTATACAATAAAAGAACTCCTGAATGGGACTTTAAAAAATTCAATCCCAAAGCCTAAAATTGTATCCTAAAATTAAGGACATAATGCAATTTTGTATCTTGCACCTAGCAAAAAAATAAACCCAGAAATTAGTTATATTTTCATATGTTAAATTTTCTTTGTATAAAACAAACACTTTTGTCTTAAGGAGCTTTGCAAATAATTAGTGCACATGGTGCAGTTAGATGTATTAGCAAGGTCTCTATCTTAGTACATAGTGCACTGGGTTTTTTCTGTTGTATACATCATACATGCGCAACAGTCGGCCAAGTCAGCTGATCTGGCCGACTGATTTGGTGGCTGACCAAGGTAAGTCACAAAATCAGTGATGTAAGTTGCAAAATTGTTGATAAAAGTAGAAAAATCAGCAATGTAAGTCACAAAATCAATGAAAAATGAGGGGGTAAGTAGCAAAAACAAGGGGGGTAAGTCACAAAAATGAGGGGGTAAGTTGCAAAATGGAGAAGAATTGGGAAGATTCAGGCAAAAGTGGTTCATGGGACCTTTTTTTGGTCCTTTGAACTTTGACCCAAAGAAGTCACAAATTTTTTTTAACTAAGTTGTACTGGCCAACTGAATTTTTCAAGTTGTGCACCTATGGTATACATGATATGATTTTGACTTTAGAAAAAAATATACAACTTTGAAGACATTAGGTACTAAAGAGAAAATATTTTTGGAAAATAAAAAATCTGATTTTTTTATCTTCTTTTGAGTATACATAAAAATTAAACAATAAAAAATTTAATGAAAAGCATTGTTTGCTACAAAAAAATATCTTTTGAATGAAATAACACTAAATGTAAAAAATGAGCATTAAGTATTTACAGAAATAATTTAATAAACATATTTATCATATTTTAGTAATTTTCTAATAAATGTAACAAAACTATTTTGTATATTTTCTACATAAAACAAAGTCACTTTTCTTGTTTACAATAATTCAATAAATTGCTCAAACTCTTTATTAGTTGACTAATTTTTTTAAAGTGAGAAGTCTTTTTACTTATAAAAGTATGCTTTATCAATAGCTTTTTATTTTCAAATAGCTATATTCAATTTTAAACTTCAAAAACCTTGTTGGAATGTCTACTATAGTACATATAGACCACATAATAGGTAAGTAAGGCCTTGTCTACCTACATATATACCATAGTCAGGAAGGTGGCACAGTGTGCACCGGAATAAATTTTGGGGGGACAATCTGTGCACCGTCGAAGCACCGTCAAAGCGCCATTTGCTAACTAAAAGCTAAATCTGCAGGAGTGCTGCAGGCACTTTGATGCTTGAAGCGACATTGTCCCACAACCAGCGACTGGGCATGACTGTCCATTGTGCTGACTCCTGAAGCGCGTTCAGTCACACTAAATATGGTATGCAGGCATAGACACAAACACACGGTGCACAACAGAATTCCAATATAGCACCCAGTCACGCACTCACATAGGGTGCACAAGCGGTAGTTCCAGGAATGTACACTCTCTATGCCTTGGGGGGTTGCCCTCATGGGCGTAAATTGCACAACTGGCTCATAGCCCAACCAATTCGTGCACAAGGCCCCAAATTAATGTGACCCTATACACAAAACCGCGCTAGGGAAAATAAACGACCTACAACGCGGGGTTGAACCTGGACCAGTGGCACACAAGGTAGACGTGCTAGACCACCGAGCCACGCGCCCCCCTAAGCGCCATTTGTGCGCCAAAAGTTTGAAGGGCCAAAAAAGGTCCTACTGACAATTTCTTCTCTACTTCTTCCGATTTGCTATGTTTGTGATTGTAATCTCATCTAAATCTTTGCACAGTAGTCACATTTTTGCCTGTTTTGCCTATAATATTACTGATTTTGCACCACTTGTGCACCAAAACCCTTTGTGTGTGCAGTGCTTGTGCACCAATATGCACCAAGATCCTTCATGTGCACTGCACTTGTATGCCAATGTGCACCAAGATCCTTCGTGTGCACCGCGCTTGTGCACCAATGTGAGGCAAGATCCTTTGTGTGCACCACGCTTGTGCGCCAATATGCGCCAAGATCCTTTGTGTGTGCCACGCTTGTGCACCAATGTGCACTAAGACCTTTCATGTGCACTGGAATTTTCTGCCAAAAAGGCCACCTTCCTGACTATGTCATATATAGATATATAGGGGCAAAGTCTATGACTCTATCTATGAATTTGTATCTAGGCCTAATAATAATTATGATTAAAAGTTAGGCCTATATTTATACCTAGGCTGCCAAACAAATTTTTTAGCATTAGTATGCAACTACTTTTGTTTTAATAGCTAATGCATTTGTCCAGTTTGGCAACTAGGAAACAGTAGCTAAAGTGTATATTTATACACGGTACATGCTGTAGGCCCTACGCCAGCTAGGCGCCTATGACAATTTTAGTCTGGACTCTACTTAACTTAAGTTTAAAGTAAATGTACCAAAACGTGAGTAGGAGTCATGTTTCAGTTTCTCCTACGCTACTACTACTAGTTTTATTTATCGATCATTTTCATTTGCTGACCGTGTAAAATTTTAGGTCTAGTAGGTAGCAGCTATTAAGCAGCTAGCCTTAGGATTCATCCATTAAGTATATTTTACTATAGGCCTACTTAATATTTTAATTGTTAAAACCGACAGCAGCTAGGCTTAAACGCTTAACTGGCACTGGCACTCGTCGAAACTGGATTGCTGTTACAAAACTTTAAGACTCAAAATGAATAATGAATGGTTGCAAAAGCAATAACCGTGCAGTCTCTCTGAATTCTTAAAACTTTCACTACTTCCTCCTAATACTTAACACTGATAATAACACATTAACTGACATTTGCCAGGCGTGCCTAGCTGCCAAAAAGTAAACAAATTAAAAGTTTAAAAAATTAGGACTTATTCTTTTACGTGAATAACGAAGCACCAAAATTTTCGTCAAAATAAAATATTATAATTGCTCAATATTAAAACATTTTTGCAATTTGACAGCAATACTAGCTTGTTTTGCACACTTATGTTGAAAAGAAAATACTTTACGCGAAAAGCTGCTTCCTCATCAAAGTCTGAGCACGGCTTTTGAAGGGCTTTTATCATTACATTACCTATTCTAACAGGCCTGGAGGCGCGCTATCTATGGCCTAAAGCGCCCCTGGCTTCACATTAAAGTACATTAGTGGCTTCCAATCTCCATGTGGCTCCCCATAGCGGCGCACTAGCGATTCAAGCCAGCTGCGGAATGGCTCAAATAAGCAAAGAAAAACTAATAAAAAGGGAAATCAACTGAAGTTTTCACTCACACAATGGCTCATACCAGGTTGGCAAAAATATTATATTAAGAACCCTTAACTGAGTTAGACAGAAACCACGCGCACGAGGGGACCCAAAGCCAGCAGCAGAAACAAGCAAGGGGGTCACTTACCAGCCGCTCGAAGCTCAGCTTCAGTCAGGTCAGGGTCAGGCGTGTCGCTGTTCCAGGCTCGGGTCGCTTCCTCGCCAGGTGCCGGAGTGCCAGATGTCGCTCACGGGAGTCGCCGCTACAGTTGCTGCTCGGCCGGAGATGCCTCGACGACCAAACGGGGGCCGGGGTGATCAACTACTGGGGAGTGGGCTTCCTCAACCCAGCAGGGGGGAACGTCGGGATATTACGTCGACTGATGGGGACGCACTTTGTCGCTCACTCCGCAGATTTCTCCATAGCAGGTTCTTTTCTTCTACTGCCCAGGAGTAGTATGACGCTCCTGTAGAGAATTTTTGTCATCTTTACCCGCTCTAATTTAGCTTCTAAAGTTCTCCCTGTACGCGCGTACCTGGGTATTTTTGGGCTATAAATCTTCGCCAGACAGTCTGACCTTTGCCACTGACAGTTCTTGGCGCCAGATGGCGCTCGTGAGTCACGTGTCTGCCACTTTTTATGCCTCTTTTTATGACAACTGGAGGGGTTCAGGAATCTCGCCTATTGTTCTATTTTTACTTTTTTCCTGTCAACTCTTGACAGCCCAGCCTCCGACCCCTTAAAGTACCTTGGGATTTAGGATTATCTTTTCCTCTTCACTTTCTTCACCTTCTGCTATTCATGCTGATTAACGCGCATATTTTTATTAAGCCATAGTCAACCCATAAATCGAAAACCCATAAATCATTTTGCTCGTAAATTCTCCCCATCTGCGCTGATTTACGACCCCACCTGTCATCTTTTTTATGATCCCGGGTAGACTGGTGAGACCAGGTTGGGTTGGGTCACGTGATTCGCTTGCCAACCAATCAGCAAAGTACACGACCGTTGTAACAAACGTGGCTGGACCAATCGTAAAATTCGGCGATCATTTTAACAAATCGGCGCCTCTCGCGCCTATTTAAAGGCGCCGTCAAGCGCGCTCCAAGATCAGAACGCTCTGACAGACTGGTTTTCTGGCGTTCTGACGCTCTGACAGTCCGGTGTCATACTTTGACCATCCGTTCAGACGGTCCCCTTAGTTCTTCAAGATTAACATCTTCCCTTTAGTCAGCAAGTCCCCCTAAAGTTATCAGCGATCAGCAACATCGATCAGCTTCATCACGGTTATCATCAGCCGTTTTATCAGCACAGCTAGAGAACAGCTGCAACAGTCCAATCGTCGAGATTAGGCGAGAGCGACACGTACTAACGGTCGAGTTCGAGATCTACCTCGGTTACTGTGGAGTTCGAGACGGTCTAAAGTGTAATAATCTGATTGGTCTGGTGAGAGGTCACTTGATCTTGCCTAATCGGGTGTATTCTAGATCGGTCCCCTGTCTTGGCAGCTTAATAGGAATTGGCGCATTTTTCTCATTGCTTATTTCGTGCTGATTTAGGACAGTAAATATCAAGTAGTCATTATATATCGCTAAAGTAACTCATTGCTCTGATCATCATAGGCATTGAAAGTGATTAGGTGTGAAAGCTAAATAATTCAGTTTTATACTCTTTTTGACTCTTTATTTACTCGCCATGCTGGCTCACATGAGAAGCTAAATTAGTTGGCGCCTGTCATGGTGGACCAAAGGCGGACCAGTCATGCAATCAGAGTCCAGATTGAGGACTCAGCTTCGGCTGTACTTAATGTAATCTTTAGAGTAGTTAGGGCGCGCTTTCGGAAGAGTCTAATTAGATCATTTCAGCGCTTTGCGGCAGTTAGTTGAAGCATCAAGGCTAAAAGCTGGGATATTCCCTATCCACTCCTCTTAGTAATATAATAGTGCATTTCCGAGTCCACATAATCCGATCCATGCAAGAACCCCCTGCAAAAGTCTCTGAGCCTGCCTTGGTCATGCGATCTAGTCCCTGCAGTGTCCCTTTGTCAGCTATGACTTCGAGATTGACAACTAAAAGACACTAGCTGTAGGTGGAAATCAGGCCTCAGTTAGTCGGGAACTTGGTTTCGATAGGGCTGTTTGGTGATGCAGTCCACACAAGTTGGTGGCGGCGGGGCTGTCAGCTTCCCTCTGGGGCTGGCGGCTCTCTACCTTTCTTTATCTCCGTGTCTGTCTCTCGCTGTCTTCTCCTAGCATAGGACCTAGCCGCTCTATCCTGCTACCCCTGGGGCTGAACTCGAGATCGGGAATGGGAGGCCAGAGTTGTCGATATAGGCAATATCGGTGCTCTGAAGCTGCGTCGGTAAAACGACAAAGCCGAAACCCAACACGACGGTGAAGGGGGCTGACCGAGAGATTCCTCGACCGGACAGGGGCCAGTCGGGGGACAGGGATTTTGCCCGGAGATGCCTCGACAGGGAAAACGAGGGTGTCACTAGAGCCCGAAAGGTTCAGATTTTCGGGGCAAAAATAGGCTTCCTTACATAGTGCGAAATTCACGCGTCATGCGCGTGATCCGTGAGCCTGACGTCACCTGACCCGACCTTAAGATGCAGCTTCACTCCAAGTGGCTGGAAAGTGGTACATGTCAGGGGTAGACCATGAGTCAGCGATGACTTATGTGGTGGGTGGTGATGACGCATCAAGCTTATTAATTCTGATTATTGTTAAAAATGGTCACAGAAAAATAAGAATCATAAGGCTGGAAAGAGGATGACGCGCTGATTTCGAAATCTTAAAAATATCTGTGGTCCCTAAAGTACAGGAAGAATAATCTCCAAGTACGTTCTTAATGATCCAAGTACGTTCCGCTCCAGTGAACCCGAACAATAGAGCGGAGGAGGGGCGGACGTCAAGGTCACCCGTGGTTGCGCAACCCAGGGGTAGAACGATGAGTCACCCGATGAGTCATCCTCATCATAGAAAAACATGCTGTAGCATGCCTAGCAGGGACTGTTACAAGCTGGGCACGCATAGCGATGGAACACTAAGACGAGCGAATGAGAAAAGATTCTGGGTGGCCAAGCCAGGATTCATCTTATTTAAGTCGAAATGCTGACATTGCGCGGAAGTTTTTCCACCTGGACGGATATGCAGTCTTGATGTCGATCAGCACGCAGAGCGCGACGGTCTTCTGCGAATTGACCATCGTTGATAGGCACATAATCGAGCACCACAACGAAGAGGAATGGCGCCAGAGCATCCCCCTGGAGCATGCCTGAAAAGGCGGTGTCGAAACAGCAGCAGTCGTGTCGTGGTACATCACTAACCGCGGCGATCCCCCTCAGCTGCTTCGGCACGTTGTACACCCGAAGCAGCATAGGGAGACGATTGAGTCGAAAGCCTTCTTAAAATTAACAAAGCTGACAATCAGGATCGTTTATATCGCTGTAGTGTGGCGAGCACAGCAGCTAAGAGGGAAACCGGCGTAAGAAGGAACAGAAAAAAGGGAGGATCTCCTGTGTATGAATTAGTCACGGGCGCAATAAAAGCATGACTGATGTACAGTAAGGGTTTTTTGTGGCTAGACGAAGGTAATATCGATGATTTTTTGCCCAAACGGGGAAATATTGTGACTTTTTTATGAAACGAAGCTTTTTTTAAAAAATATTAAATATTTTACTTCTTGCCTAAGCAAGATTTACTTCCATCCCTAGCAAGAAAATAAAATATTTGTTTATTCACACTCCACGTCATACGAGGGGCGTTCAATAAGTTTCCGGATGCACAGAAATGAAAAGCGTCAGAGGGAAGATAAATGTCAGGCCTTTTCGAAGTACTCTCCAGCAGCTTCGATGCACTTTCTCATCCTTTCAAACCAAGTAGCAAAGCAGCCAGCCCACTCTGACTGAGGGATGTCGAACAGGTGACTTTGGAAGGCCTCGACGGCCTGTTCCGGCGATGCAAATCGGACTCCCTTGAGCAGGCGCTTGACTCGTGGGAACACAAAGAAGTCACACGGTGCCAAGTCGGGGCTGTAGGGTGGGTGCTGAAGCAGTTGGACGCGATTCTGCTCCATGAACTCCACAGTAAGGCGCGCAGTGTGGGCCGGGGCGTTGTCCTGGTGGAGCAGCAACCCACGATGGCGAGTCCTTGGGCGCTTCTCAGCGATGGATTGCAGCACCTGGGGCATACACTCGGTTACATACCAGCCCGCAGTCACCGTCCGCTGTGTTACCAGCGGAATCATGGCTACGGGACCGCTGCGAGCCACAAAAACAGCCACCATCTGCTTGGCGACACTTCGCGACCGCACCAGCTTTGAAGGTGGCGGGCTGCCAATGGGGGTCCACTGAGCTGACTGCTGCTTGCTCTCCGGGTCAAAACAGTACACCCAGGTCTCATCACCACTGACGATGTCCCAGGAGCTCGTTGATCTTCCACCGTCGAATCTTTCGAGCATTGAATGGCACCAATCGATCCGGGCCTGTTTCTGCTCCTGGGTCAGGTGATGAGGCACCCAGCGTGCGGACACCTTGCTGAGGCCAAGCCTTTCATGCAGGATGGTTGAGGTGCTTCCCGATGAAATGCCCACAGCGGTGGCTAGCTGTTGCACTGTCAACCGCGGGTCTTCCTCAACGAGGGCCTGCACTGCAGCCACTGCTTCCTGAGTGGTCGAACTCAGGGGTCGTCCTTCACGAGCCTCGTCTTCGAGCGACACTCGGCCCCGACGAAATTCCGCGAACCAGTCAAAGACGGTTGTTCTCGAGGGTGCAGTATCCCCGAAGGCTAGGCGAAGCCGTTCTAAGCTTTGCGACTGGTTCAGACCACATTTGTAGTCGTAAAAAATCATCGCTCTCCAGTGGATGCGCGACAGTTCCATAATAAATACTTGAAGTTGGAGGTGATAGGTGACTTTGAAGTGAAGTTGTGAGATTCAGGTTTATTGTGTAATCTTTATATTTTATATCAAATCTCAGGAGATGTACATTTTTCATGTGAGTACATTTTGAGCAGCCTATAGTGCGCTGGCTCTTATGGTCCGGAAACTTATTGAACGCCCCTCGTATCCATAGTGTTAGGGAATTTTTAGCTCCATGTTTGAGATTGTACGGAGTACGCGTCAGGGTTGAAAAGGGTTAGCGTTTATGTTGCTGTACGTTCTCGTGCATATTTTGTGTTTTCTTACTAAATTTAGATTTCGCGTTCACAGTTTGGTCTCAATTACGACGTCAAAAAAAGCATAAAAGATGCAGCTTTTCTATTCTTTTCTGAAGCAGGCAGCCTTTCCGCTAATTCATAGGCTTTAGACAATAAAAATTTATTACACAGGGTGTTACTGTTTCTTTCACATGTTTAGCGAAGGAAAGCACAGCACTGAACGACATGAAACGAATTATCCTGTGCATCTTCACTTTCGAATTATTGCTAATCACGTCCGCGCTAAACGCAAACGGCCCGGCACTTAGTAACTCGCCAACTCGTCTTTGCGGATCGAATCGTTTTGCCGACGCTGATGGAGAATGCCAGAGTTGCTCATTGTGCAGCAACTCTCCAACTGAGGTTACTCGGCAATCGGTTCAGCAAACGCTCCATCTCGCTGATATTTGCAGGTATAATTTTTGAAAAATTTTCCTTGATTGAAAGTAGTGATAATAAAATTTTTTGAGGGCTAACTTTTTAAGGGAAAATTGCAGCAATTAGGAACAATCAAATTTCTATGCGCTTGAGCTTAGACAACCTTCAGTAGACAAGGTTTTTCAACGAATGCTATTAGATGGGCTTAAAATCGATTATGTGTACTTTTTTTCGAAGAAATTTGTAGTTTCGAAATAAAAACGAACTCGCTTAATTACATTCCGTTTATTATTTTATTTACAGAAAGTTTGCCTCCGGTTGTAAAGCTACGCCATCAGACCTGAGCGTAAAGCATCAACCCACGGACGCTTCGAAAGAACTAACAAGCTCGTCGACTAGTTTCACTGTTGAGCCGCATCTGATTGATTCGCACGACGCCGATGGCTCGCTGGTGACGGTGAATGCTACTGTGCAGACAGCCGTTCCCATGACGATTCCTATCTGGGTGTGGATCACTGCTGGAGCCTTAGGACTCATTGCTATAGTAGCGCTGATCGTTTTTGTGATTAAATGCGCGATTGCGCGAAGAAAAAATGACGGTTCATCAAACAACGCGGATGAATTGGAGAGTGGTCAGAATGAACGATTGGTGGAACCAGATCAGTTGTCAGTCAATATGACCCAAAACGAGAGGAGGGAGAGGCAGAGAAGGTGAAAAAATATCCGATTGTGCGTATGTCTTCTCGCTACGACAGCAAGTGAAAAAATCTTTGCACACGCGCTCCAGAAATCATCCATAAAACTACTGCACCATTAAATCTTATTAATGTGATTACAGAGTTATTCGATTTTATACCCTTACGTTTCTGTTCAACTCTGTAACCGTTTTTGTGGAATCATAAAAGTGCTTAAAATAAATTAGTTGTTTAAACCTATCTTTTTATATACATTGTATACCTAAAATAAGATTTTTATCAGTCTAATTTAAATTGAATGGTTTGTCTTTTGATACTCGAATATTTTTTGCTACAATATCCGTTATTCAGACTTTTATTTAAATTTTTAGAGAATTGATTGCGTAACTCTGCGCATGCATTGATTTTCGTTGTTATTCGTTTTTGTTATTCTTAAAACAAAATTTTTCGTAAAAATGCGTCATCGACGAAGTATGTGCAGACAGCCGTTTTAATGACACAACAATAAAATGTTTTTTTTACTAAACGTTATATTTTCCTAAAATATTCATGAGAAACACGTTTACATTTTCTTAAAAAAAAATTCAATCTTTCAAACGCCTACAAATAAGACTGGTTACAAAAAAATTCTCCATTTTGCCACGGTATTCTGACATTCATTTTATCTTGAGAACAGCGGTATCCAAGGTATTAGATGTACCTTGGATGAATAATTGAGTCCAGTAGCCTACATGTAAGTCAAATTCTGCGACTCTTTAGCTTCAGTTTAATGTGTTTGTACAATGACACAAGGATACAAAAAATATTTCGGTACTGATTGGTAGATTTCTGATTGATATTTCCCGGTTGACTGTACATTTCTATAGTCACCATCTGTACTTCGACCTAAAATGAACTGAGCTGAAGCTAGATGTTGCAATGGTTTTGAGTGCTACTATCCCGCAGTCTTTTCCCAGAAGGAGTTGGGCTCGTACAGGAACTAAAAAATGGTCGCCCATCTTAAATTTCTTTTGTTTTCTTTTCAGCAATAATTAATTGGTAGACGAGCGTAAATTATGCATGGTTTATCCGAGTGAGCACAGCTCTATTATTAGAATGGCTAAATATAGTCAACAACTTTTGTGACTGCAGCAAAAAAATTCTCGCTTATTATAGGAGCAACTCGGTACAAGACTATTCAATGTGAGGGTTTTTCCTTGAACACCTCTCTACCCAGTGCGAAGCATTTAGCTACTTCAAGAGCATTATACGACATACATACGTTTCTGAGACTAAGTACATCGAATGAAGCGACGTACAGGCATAAGGCTAAAAATAACACAATTGAACCGACACTAGTATAAAAATAAAAATTAATTTCTGCTATACATTGT
Source organism: Macrostomum cliftonense (assembly GCA_950096795.1). Taxonomy (NCBI): domain Eukaryota; kingdom Metazoa; phylum Platyhelminthes; family Macrostomidae; genus Macrostomum; species Macrostomum cliftonense. The sequence goes on along the minus strand of CATNEM010000212.1, from coordinate 249,140 downwards.
ATCATTGAGAGCATAAAACTTTAATTAAGAAAAAGATCGTCAGAAAAAATTGAGTTCAGCCGGTCCTCTTCATCAGGTTCAGGTTATTGTTCCCGATGTTCCACATGCCCGTCTTCCTAATGCTGCTGCTGCTGCTGCTGCGGTTTCCAACTGCCCCTGCTATTCGAATTGACTGCATCCAGCCTGATCATTTCGCTGACTCGCATGGCAACTGTAAAAGCTGCGACTGGTGCCGTCGACCTCTCCAATTCCCGGATGGCTCATCGGCTTCTTCAATACAAGAGCTACTGCACTGGAAGACAATGTGCACTGAGTACGGGTCAAGCTGCTTCACAAGGAAACCAAGCGAAAATGAGCAGCAGAACAAAGACTCTCGGCTGGTGAGCAGTGCACCGCTGTCTAGAGCTGCATCGAGATTCGATGCCAATTCGAAACCAGGAGTGGAAGCGATTCAAACTGGAATAGCAACTACCACTACGCTCACTGTTGAGCATCGCGTTAGGAAAGTTTACGTGAAATCAATCATTGCTGGTGCGGCTTCAGCAATCTTTGTTGTCTTGATAATTATTGGCTTTGCGGTTTTTAATAAAATCTGTCGACAACATAAAAGTCAGTCAGCTGAAGACCACACAGTCAACAGCGAGGCTTCGGTACCATTGTCTGCATCAACCAATTCTATCAATCTGACCAGAGAAGCTCAATACAATCGGATCGGATGAATCATTAGTTGCTGCTTGATTGATAGGCACATTTGACAGCTACATGGTTCATAAAATTCCACAATTAAAATAGGTATTTTACTATCTTTAATTATGCTTTCAATTTCATTGCGGAATCTTTCTCATAATTTTTTTCATGGAAAATAAACTAATAATCCGCTGATTTCTGTAAAAATAAATAAAATAAAATAAATATTCATAAACGGCAATTTCTCCTTTTTTGCTAACCATTTTAACCGATCCGATATATTTTTCATCGGCTTTTTTTATTTTAAAATTGAACCAAAAAACTGACAGCTTTTACCAAAACGGCAAAACAACTGAATAATGAATAAGATTATGCATACAAATTTTGGCGATACACCGTGTACAATATCAACTCTTTAAAACTATAGTATCGTGTAGCGTGAAAAAGGCATACGAAGCGAGGCTTCAATTTGGTAAAGGGTAAAGCATTAAAAGGATTAAAAAGGAAAAAGGGAATGAAGGGAAAGGAGGAAAGGGAGAGAAGGGAAGGGAGAGAAGGGAAAGGAGAGAAGGGAAGGGAGAGAAAGGAGGAAAGGGAGAGAAAGGGAGGTAGAGAAGGGACAAGGGACAGAAAGGAAGGAATGGAGAGAAGGGAAGGAGAGAAGGGAATGGAGAGAAGGGAAGGGTGAGAAGGGAAGAGAGAGAAGGAAAGGGAGAGAAGGGAACGGAGAGAAGGGAACGGAGAGAAGGGAAGGGTGAGAAGGGAAGGGAGAGAAGGAAAGGGAGAGAAGGAAAGGGAGAGAAGGAAAGGGAGAGAAGGGAACGGAGAGAAGGGAACGGAGAGAAGGGAAGGGTGAGAAGGGAAGGGAGAGAAGGAAAGGGAGAGAAGGGAACGGAGAGAAGGAAAGGGAGATAAGGGAAGGGAGAGAAGGAAAGGGAGAGAAGGAAAGGGAGAGAAGGGAAGGGAGAGAAAGGAGGGAAGGGAGAGAAAGGAGGGAAAGGAGAGAAGGGAAGGGAGAGAAGGGAAAGGAGAGAAGGGAAGGGAGAGAAAGGAGGGAAGGGAGAGAGGGGGTAGGGGAAGAGTTAGGGGAATAAATATAAACAGGTGAAAGAATAGCTATGATCCAGCTAATAACCATTAAAAAATTATGAAGACACAAAACAGCCCATGAAAATATGCTGGAGTAAAAACGTTTAAAAGTGTTTATCAAACGTACGCTCGTAGATAAATCGACAGTAAACTAATGCAAATTAGTGTTAATTTTTGTAGAAAAGCTTACTTAATTTTGCTTAAAAAGCACTTAACAGTTGAAAACAAATTTAAAGGCCACACCAAACATTTAATAAACGTTAGAGTCATAACAAAGATATAATGCAAGTAAAACTACACAATATAAAAGGACAACGAAGAACAGACAGAAAATATTAGTTTGGGAGTTTTTGACGGTGAGAAGGTCAGCGTAAAAAATTCCTTGATGCACAAGAATCAGTGAAAGTTATCGCAAAAGAAATGTAAGGCAAAATCAAGATTGATGATTAAAAAATAAGATAGAAAATTTCAGAAATAAAATCCGAAAAGTCACAGAGACCGAGACTGAGATCAGTAACGATTAAGAGAAGAGAAAGGGAGATAATTAGAGAGAAAGGAAGAGAAAGGAGGAGAAAGGGAGAGAAAGGGTGAAAAAGGAAGAGAAAGGGGGAGAAAGGGGTCGAAAGGTAGAGATAGAAAGGTAGAGAACGGGAAAGAAAGGGTGAAAAGGGAGAGAATCGGAGAGACAGGGACAGAAAGGGAAATAATGGTAACCGAAGGGAGAGAAAGGGAGAGAAAGGGAGAGAAAGGGAGAGAAAGGGAAAGAAAGGGACAGAAAGGGAGAGAAAGGGACAGAAAGGGAGAGAAAGGGAGAGAAAGGGAGAGAAAGGGAGAGAAAGGGAGAGAAAGGGAGACAAAGGGAGAGAAAGGTAGGGAAAGGGAGAGAATAGGAGGGAAAGGGAGAGAATCAGAGAGACAGGAACAGAAAGGGAAATGATGGTACCCAAAGGAAGAGAAAGGGAGGGAATGGGAGAGAATAGAAAAGAGTCGGAGGGAAAGGGAGGCGAAGGGAAGGAATAGGAGAAAAAGGGACAGAAAGGGAAATAATGGTAAAGAAAGGGATAGAATGGGCGAGAATGAAAGAGAGGGGGAGGGAAAGGAGGAGAATGGGAGGGAAAGGGAGGGAAAGGGGGAGAATGGGAGGGAAAGGAAGAGAATGGGAGAGAAAGGGATGGAAAGGGGGAGAGTGGGAGAGAAAGGGAGGGAAAGGGGAAGAATGGGAGGGAAAAGGAAAGGTAGAGAAAAGGAGAGAATGGGAGAGAAAGGGATGGAAAGGGGAAGAATGGGAGAGAAAGGGATGGAAAGGGGGAGAATGGGAGGAAAAGGAAGGGAAAGGGGGAGAATGGGAGGGAAAGGAAAAGGTAGATAGAAGAAGAGAATGGGAGAGAAAGGGATGGAAAGGGGGAGAATGGGAGAGAAAGGGATGAAAAGGGGGAGAATGGGAGGGAAAGGGGGAGAATGGGAGGGAAAGGGAAAGGTAGAGAAAAGAAGAGAATGGGAGAGAAAGGGATGGAAAGGGGAAGAATGGAAGAGAAAGGGAGGGAAAGGGGGAGAATGGGAGGGAAAGGGAGGGAAAGGGGGAGAATGGGAGGGAAAGGGGGAGAATGGGAGGGAAAGGGAAAGGTAGAGAAAAGAAGAGAATGGGAGAGAAAGGGATGAAAAGGGGGAGAATGGGAGAGAATGGGAGGGAAAGGGGGAGAATGGGAGGGAAAGGGGGAGAATGGGAGGGAAAGGGAAAGGTAGAGAAAAGAAGAGAATGGGAGAGAAAGGGATGGAAAGGGGGAGAATGGAAGAGAAAGGGAGGGAAAGGGGGAGAATGGGAGGGAAAGGGAGGCAAAGGGGGAGAATGGGAGAGGAAGGGATGGAAAGGGGGAGAATGGGAGAGAATGGGAGGGAAAGGGGGAGAATGGGATGGAAAGGGGGAGAATGGGAGAGAAAGGGAGGGAAAGAGGGAGAATGGGAGGGAAAGGGAAAGGTAGAGAAAAGGAGAGAATGGGAGAGAAAGGGAGAGAAAGGAAGAGAAAGGGAGGGATAGTGAGGGAAAGGAAGAGAAAGGAGGGAAGGGAGAGAAAGGGAGAAAATGGAAGAGAATGGAAGAGAATCGAAGGGAAAGGCAGGTGAAGGAAAAGAATGATAGAGAAAGGGAAAGAAAGGGAGAGAAAGGAAGAGAAAGGGAGGGAAAGGGATAGGAAGGGAGAGAAAGGGAGGGAAAGAAAGAGAAAGAGAGAGAAAGGGAGAGAAAGGGAAAGAAAGGGAGAGAAAGGAAGAGAAAGGGGGAGAATGGGAGAGAAAGGGATGGAAAGGGGAGAATGGGAGGGAAAGGGAGGGAAAGGGGGAGATGGGAGGGAAAGGGAAAGGTAGAGAAAAGGAGAGAATGGGAGAGAAAGGGATGTAAAGGGGAGAATGGAAGAGAAAGGGATGGAAAGGGGGAGAATGGGAGGGAAAGGGAGAGAAAGTGAGAGAAAGGGAGAGAATGGGAGAGAATGGAAGAGAAAGGGATGGAAAAGGACAGAATGGGAGAGAAAGGGAGGGAAAGGGGGAGAATGGGAGAGAAAGGGGTGGAAAGGGGGAGAATGGGAGGGAAAGGGGGGAAAGGGGGAGATGGGAGGGAAAGGGAAAGGTAGAGAAAAGGAAGAGAATGGGAGAGAAAGGGATGGAAAGGAAGAGAATGGGAGAAAAAGGGTGAGAAAGGGAAAGAAGGGGAGAGAAAGGGAGAAAAAAGGAGAGAAAAGAGGGAGAATGGGGAAGAATGGGAGAGAATGGGTGGACTGCAGGGGAGAGGGAGAATAAGGACTGAGAGGGAGAGGGCAGAGGGGGGCAGTAAGAGAGGCTGAGGAGTGAAAGTATAAGGAGGCTAGATAGTTTGGGAAGAATTACACAAGTAGGAGGTGCGTGAGCATGAGGCATTATGCCGAGTTTCTAAGAAATAAAGAAATCAGTTGATTTTTTGAGATTAAGAATAGAAAGCATTTAACTGGTGAGCTAAGTTAAGATAAGTAAAGTGAGGTTAACTTTTACTAGAAATAACTATGAGCATGCAGGGCCTTTGGTTCGTAGTACAAACAAATTACTATTTTTCATACCGGGATTCTTACCCCAAGAAGACTTCAAATTCTCATTAATTGAAATTCTTTGTGTACTTATGGCTTAATTTGACGACCGTAAAGTACATTTATGCTGCGAAAAGTGACTCCGCGAGAAGGTATTTTATATCAAACTTAAATTTTGAATAATAAATCATTTTATTATGCAGTTTTTTTTACTTGAAATGCTTCCAAGAACTATAGAATTAAAAGCCTTCGAATTGGTATTGCAAAATAAACCTGTATATGAGTAGTTGTATCATGTATAGAACAGATAAGCATAGAACTGAGAATTTCAGGCTAGAAAATATTCAAGGGCATCAAAAAATGGGATAGAAAGATCGACGTCAGCTGACCCTTGACTTGAAATCGAAACCTTGTAACTAATTGATGCAGCATGGCATCTATGCTAAGCTTTGCAAGAGGCATAACAATTACACATTCAGTCAGAAGAAGCATAAATATAGAATTTTGGGAAAATCTGATTAAGTTTTAAAGAAGCTGCACGACCATATGATTCGAATGTGTATTGTAGACCCGTAACCGAATTACTATCCGGTCGTAAAGCACAAAGTACCATTGGTGTATTTCATGCTAATGAGCTGTAACTTCCCTGTAAGTGATCGCTATAAATGATTTTCGGCTTGACGAATTTTTGGATGGCAAAAGGCCATGGTAGAGGGGATATATCGAGTCGCTAGGACAGCACAGCTCACACACAGTTATTTCCACTGTTAGTTAAAGTTTATGAATTTAGTTAAGCAAAGTTTCCTCTGTGAAATGTTAGCAGGTTTAGTGGAAGCTGTGGAAGCCATAAACAGTAGTCGGCGGTGACTTTGTTAATAACGTGAAATTGCTCAGAGAATATCAATACGAAGTCAATTATTTTTCTCTCGAAGATACCGAAAAGACCAGTTAGCACCTTGCTTAAACTGATTGATCATTTGCCGAAAACATTTAAAGATTATGATTGTACTTGATCAGGCTTACGAATAAATTGAAATATCCTATTTATCCGCTTCTCAGAATGAGCAGGCTTGTGGATGGGTTCTGAGGTAAATTAACTCCTTCAGCTTTTATTATTGATTTTGCCGATTGGTTCATGATAAAAAGTTTTAAATTGATCAGATATCTACGACACAGCAGTCACAAGGTCAGTTGGACAGGCAGATTTTATTAAACATAAAAACTGCAAAAATTTCCAAGACGCGTGCAGCTTCTGTCACATTCAAACCTAGCATAATTATTGGAATTTCACGTGTACCTCTGCACGTATCATCCTTCGGCACATCGGGCAGGTCTGCAGGCTGGCAGAGCAGCGACTGCAGCAGCACAGATGCCCGCAGTCCAGCAGGACGATGTTTATCCGATGCACCATGCACACCTTGCAGGTGCGCCAGTCCGTTTCTGGCGACTCTTCCGGCTCTCCGAAGGCAGACGACAGTCGAAGCCGCTGCAGCTCCGACTCTTTGAAGCTCTCGATGTCGGTGGCGCGGATGGTCAAAGCGTCGTGCTGTTGCAGAACAGCCACCAGCAGCTGCTCCGATGACGCAAAGTCGTCACCAACTGCAACCAAGCGCAGCTCGATGGCGGTGCGAACCTCAGCAGGCGAGAATCCCAGTGTTATCAACAGGCGAGCTGAAGGAATGTCCGTGCGAGCCCGAAACTCTCTGGCCTCAACTCGATAGCGGATTCCCAGATTCGGGGCGTACGGGATTCCCGCAGATGCTTGTTGCTGCTGTAGTTGCTCCCGCTTCTGACTCAATCTAATGTACTGCGGAAAGTGCGATACGACCTCGGGAACACTGAGCTGTCGAGCTCGCCTCACAAACGCGGCTCCTCGACTTCTCAGCAGGTGTCCGCACCTCGGTGACCACGTTGCGTGGGCTGCCCACGCGTTCAGAGGCTGCTGGTCGAAAACAGCGGGCAGCCTGAGGTTGCAGGCGAAGCAAACCAGCGTGCGCACCAGCCCGGATGTCTCCAGGAAGAACCCAGCCGACGCTACTTGGTCTGCCGGCTCCACTAGCTCAATGTTTTGCAGAGTCCTAAGACGGTCGCTCACATTGATGAAGCTCGGATGCTGTATGGGTAGCAGGTGAGCCTCTCGCTCGAGCATCTCGATTCCTTGCGCTGCACGAGGCTCCACGGCTGCTCGGAGCGTCTGGGGCGGCGGCAGCGACAGCTGGGAGATCGAAGCCAGAAGCTCCGCTTCCGACATCTCGTCGTTTGATCTCGAACTCGCACCTCCGTCTGACAGCGCCAGCGATCGCCACTCAGCGTCGGTCTGGGGCTCTGGAGGCACCTGTGCCGCTACCTGCGACGTCGCGTCCTCGCTGCACGGCTGCGACACCTTGACTTCTTCCTGCTCAGCCTCGACGTCCGCCTTGTTGCCGACGTCCATGCCCAGCACGAACGGACACGTGGCGAACCGCGTAGCGTGCAGCCGCATCGGCGACTCTCCGTCAGCCAGACTGGCCGCCTCCAGCTCGCCCTGGCAGAAGGCGCAGCGGACTCGGCCACCGCGGTCAGTGAGGAACAGCCCGGCCGCCGCCATCGACCTCGCCAGCTTGGGGCTCACGGAAGTGCCGAAGGTATGGACCCTGGCCGACTCGGACCTCATCTGGTCGTCTGCGCCGCCGCTGTCTTGGAAGCTGAGCTGCTGAGGCAGTCGGGCGTCTCTGCTGGCTCCGGTGTAGTAGCGGAGGAGCTTGCATAGCGCTGCCTGGGCTTCTTGAGCATTTCTACCGGTAGCCTGATATGCTGTGCTGAATAATTGTCCGAAGTATCTCATTGCCCTTCCGATCATTCCACGGTACGGAATGTTTAAAGATGATTCTATTGCGGAAATTCCCAGGTTTTGTATTTGCTCGATGAAGTGTGTGTAGCAGAAAGTAATTATATTATTTAAATGTTCATTTTCGTCCCTGATTGCCTTCTTTTGGTTATCTTCAAAATTAAGCAAGACTTTCCAATTATTTACAATTATTTCATATAACTTGGCGATCATCGGTTTCGTATAAAATCCTGTAACCTTCGCATAGGAAGTCGCCGTATCTTGGCCAGGAGTTCCCGATGACTTTGATCCAGAAATCGAGTTTGCTTCTTGCTGTTCTGCAATGAGGCAAGTTTATGCGAGGGTATAGTATTTTGTATTTTTTTCACGGCATTACTAAAGGATACATTAAACGCTGCACACTAATATTAGTAGCTTCGATAATTTTATTTCGTTTAAATTTAGCCATTAAATCTACGAGATTAGAAAAGAATTCAACCCTGTGAGTTCCATATTAGTGTAACGGAAATACAAGAATTATTTCATCAACAGGATAGTAAAAACAATTTTTTAAACTGAACTTTTTTTTACTCGTATATGAACCTCAGTGAACCCAGTTAATACTAACCCCCACTTGTGATAGTATCTTTCATTTTGCCACTGAACAGCCTTAGTGACCACTAATTAAACAGTTTGTGCCTGAGGCTGAAAATTTTTTTTAACAAGAGAAGTAAACACTATTGGGGCTACCATTATCATCCATTAGCTTCTATCTATGGTGCAAATATACCGGGACCAGAGACTCAGCTTTATTCTTAGCCACTAAATCACTGACAATACGTAATGACCATTTTTAGATGCACTGAAATTTCGTGTCCAGTTACCAGTAACGCAATCGTTAGGCAAGCAGAGGATTTCAATAGTGCGTTATTCAAAGCCTTTTGGAAAGCTACTTTATTGAAAAAAGATTGGGACAAGAAAAATCCTAGTCGAGAAGGTTTATTATACCCTTTTGCGGCCTATTTGGTACTGCAAGATTTCAATTTAATCATGTATCTCACTTAACCCGTACCCCTTGTCTATCTTGCTAATGCCTTGCAAGCGGAGATTCTCAGTAAGTAATCTCCGCGGCCATAGACAACAACTTATAACTTATAAGTTATAAGTTCTTATAACTTTCAGGGTGCGGAGAATATGAGAGAATTTATTCTCCGCGCGCCTAAATATTCTCCGCTCCCTGTTTGCATGAGATACATTTTATTATCACACTGAGACTCAGAGAATATCTATGGCAGAATCTCCTCGGCTTCGCCTCGGAGATTCTGCATAGATATTCTCCTCGTTTCAGTGTGATAATATTCATAGATATGGAAATCAAACTTGCGAGACTGAAAAGAAATTGTCTATGGTCGAAATTCTGTCACAAATCAGAACCCAATTAAAAGCTGGGTTATGCTACATGCTAAATATAGAAGTCCATGCCTGGGTGCATCTATTTGATCATTTTTAAGCGATTGGTACGCTCGTACACTGCTTCAACATAAGTTGTTTGTTTTAGACTAGAAAAACCTACAACAGTTTTTGTAAAAGTTTTTGTAATACTCCACAGGATTGAGGAATGGCGCGCATGGGGGCAGTGTCACCAGGCACCAAGCAGGCTGAAATTGATCTTGGATTGTCACTCCATAGTGAAAACGGGCTCTATCCATGATCACTCAGAACTCCTCGTCAGCAGTTACATCACCTCGACTCGTCACGCTTTGCACCAGATCATTGATGAACGTCTGGAACCTGCCTGCCGTCAGTTCACCTGGACTCCACGTTGTGTGTGAACTCTGCGCCTTGCTTTCTTGCCCCTGATGCTGCGACCTTGAGTCCGACGTGTCCAGATGTCAAATCCTGTCTCGTCAGTAAAGATCAAGTGAATCTCAGGGGACAGTCTAGTCAACCACTGAGCAAACTCTTGCCGCAAAATTTAATTCTCTGCCGAAATTCTTGCCGTTGGAATGTCGGCATCTCGGCTAAGACATTTTAGAGTGATTAGCTGCTTGTCCAAAATTCACTGGATCACTGGCGACCAGTGAGCTCGTACCGCTTTCTAATGAAGTACGCAGTACGGATTTTCACTTGTAGCCATTGAGAAATTTTCATTGAACTATCGCCGAGCTCCAGAGCGGAGACAATCAGGCTGTACTTTTCATCGCTAATCTTGTTGTACTGACCACGGTTGTACTTGGCCTGGCTGGTTGATGTTGTCATTTGCAGTTTCAAAACTCAACTTTCATCTTCTTATATGAGTTAGTCCGGATTACTCATTTAAAACAAGGCAGTTAGAAGAAAGCAAGTTGCGATTGCAGTAAAAATGTACACTAAATTCACAAAATGATCGAATAGATGCAACCAGGATTAAATTGGGTTTTGCCACGCCACAGACTTTCGTTTCGACCATAAGAGGACCACTCGAGGAAAGCAAATATTGCTAGACTCTGTCACGCGTTTTTAATGATTTCCCCGTAAACGTTTATTCGCTGGAGAATCCATGCGGATTCCTTCGCGGATTGCAGTCACCACGAGAAAATCCACTCGTCTGCAATCTAGTGATGTCAGACTGCAGCTTCTGACGATCTTTGATACCGCTTTGTCATTTGTTTTTCAACAGACAGACGCGAAACTATTAAAACCGGTTGAAGAAGACGTTTACTTGTGAGCCTATCTGATGAAAAATTTTCTGATGAAAAATGACTTTAAATTTCTTCAAGAATGCGTTCACGAATTCTTAAACCCTTTGTCCCCTAGGGATTCTCCTTTTGATTCTAATTGACCAGCAGCTTCTTTTGACCTGCGGGGTATGAAATTCTGATGTCCCATTTGATCTCTTTCACTCGATCTCCTTCCACTTGCGCGAAAATGAGCAGCCAATGAAAAGCCTAAAGGGGAAGTAAGAATAAATTTCGTCAGCAAATAGAATCCGTAAAGGGGTAATTCCCAGGATTGAGGGGAGCTTGGGCCATAGACATTTCGCAGATAAGCAATCCATTCTTTTCCTTCATCCATGTTTGCAGTACCAAGTAGGCCGCAAAGAGGTACGAGTATGTTACTTTTTTGTTTTAAACTCTATATTAAAAACCTATATAGTGGTAGAAAAATGTTGAGAAAACAATACGAAATACAATTATCCATTTGATGACAAGAATTATCATTAAAAAACGCTTCACCAAGCATAATGAAATCATTCTTATAAAAGTAAACTTGGGAGAGAGCTTGGCTTTTCAAACGACAAAAACGACTTCTTGCCTAGCAGAATTGTGCAGCTGAATTTTAGAAATGTAGGATTTTTAGTGCCTTGAATACTTAGCGCTCTCACTGCCTTCGATCATATTTAAACACAATGAGGCTAAATAAAATATCGCAGTCCAAATAATGCAACTCACCGTTCATAGTTGTGTCGGTCTTTATTCATCGTCTGTAAATATATATCTCTACAATCTGGTGCTCAACGCGAAATAGAAGCAAGTTAAACATTTTAGTATTTATCAGCCCCTTTCGCCGATTAATTTTTACAAGGTACTACCTCGTAATTCATTGTACGCTCATATCATACGTACAGTTGCTTGTGCACAACGAATTTGATGTACATTCAAATGTGCGTGGGCATCTGCAGCAATGTCTGAATTCTCCTTACCAAGCTTACCAATCTAATTGATCTGCAGCGCGCTCGTCGTACTCTGGCTGTACTAAAAGTTAATATCCTTCCCAAAATTAGGAACTAAAAAAAGGGAACTTTAGGGTATAGCGTACACTTTTGCAACTGAGTATTTATAGGAACTGCTCGAGAATTGAAAAATAAAGATACAATTAGCTCCTACAATCCTTTGAAGCACTAACATACCCATATACGACGCATTCTCTCAAATACTGACAAAAATCAATTCAGAATGGATCGCAAATACATGCAGGCAACTGCTGTGACTTCTCTCAAGGACGAGATTGTTTACTAAACCATTAAAAAGCATATATCAAGTTGTTTGGCAACCATTGAACTCAACAAAACAATTCGAAGAAAATTCTAAATACAGCATCAACATAGCTATGCCAGGAATCCGCCATTTTATGCTACAAATTGCTGTTGAAAATGCACCATCGGTTGTCACGTGCAATCATGAAACAGCAGTGATATCAGTCCCAACTGCACTCTGCAAGACTCTCCGCTACTACACTGGAGCCAGCAGAGACGCCCGACTGCCTCAGCAGCTCAGCTTCCAAGACAGCGGCGGCGCAGACGACCAGATGAGGTCCGAGTCGGCCAGAGCCCACAGCTTCGGCACTTCCGTGAGCCCCAAGCTGGCGAGGTCGATGGCGGCGGCCGGGCTGTTCCTCACTGACCGCGGTGGCCGAGTCCGCTGCGCCTTTTGCCAGGGCGAGCTCGAGGCGGCCAGTCTGGCTGACGGAGAGTCGCCAATGCGGCTGCACGCTACGCGGTTCGCCACGTGTCCGTTCGTGCTGGGCATGGACGTCGGCAACAAGGCGGACGTCGAGGCTGAGCAGGAAGAAGTCAAGGTGTCGCAGCCGTGCAGCGAGGACGCGACGTCGCAGGTAGCGGCACAGGTGCCTCCAGAGCCCCAGACCGACGCTGAGTGGCGATCGCTGGCGCTGTCAGACGGAGGTGCGAGTTCGAGATCAAACGACGAGATGTCGGAAGCGGAGCTTCTGGCTTCGATCTCCCAGCTGTCGCTGCCGCCGCCCCAGACGCTCCGAGCAGCCGTGGAGCCTCGTGCAGCGCAAGGAATCGAGATGCTCGAGCGAGAGGCTCACCTGCTACCCATACAGCATCCGAGCTTCATCAATGTGAGCGACCGTCTTAGGACTCTGCAAAACATTGAGCTAGTGGAGCCGGCAGACCAAGTAGCGTCGGCTGGGTTCTTCCTGGAGACATCCGGGCTGGTGCGCACGCTGGTTTGCTTCGCCTGCAACCTCAGGCTGCCCGCTGTTTTCGACCAGCAGCCTCTGAACGCGTGGGCAGCTCACGCAACGTGGTCTCCGAGGTGCGGACACCTGCTGAGCAGTCGAGGATCGGCGTTTGTGAGGCGAGCTCGACAGCTCAGTGTTGCCGAGGTCGTATCGCACTTTCTGCAGTGCATTAGATCGAGTCAGAAGCGGGAGCAACTACAACAGACAACATCTGCCAGAGTTCCAAATGCAGCGAATCTGGGAAATCGAATGGAAGTGGAAGACAAACAAATTCGAGCTCGCATGGATACTTTGCCAGCCCAACTGTTGATTCGGCTTGGATTCTCGCCTGCTGAGGTTCGAGTTGCCATTGTGTTGCGCGTAGCGACCAGGGCTGACTACTTTTCGAATTCAATGCTGCTTTTCGAAGCACTGTTGAACCAAAGGATCCGAATCACTAAATTGAATTTCGATATCGACCTATTCGGAGAGGACGCACTCTTGCGACTAATGTCGACAGACCGAAATCAAGGAACCAATGCCCAGATTGTGTCAGTTCGTCGTTGCTCGATCTGCAACCAGCAAATCTCGGCGTTGGCCCCAGCATCTTCTCTGATATCTGGCCGCTGGGTGATCCTGCTTCCGTGCGGTCATCGACAACGAAGAATCTGCCGAAGGTGTTTGGACGGGCTTGGAAAGTGTCCGCAGTGCAAGGAGGATGTGATTGGTTACCTGTGACCAGCTGTGATCACTGGCGGATCCATGGCTAGAGCTGGGACTGGAGCCTCGTAATTCTCTCCGTAGGCTTTGTTTTTTGAATAACAATCACTTTTTTAACTGGCTAGATCCCCACCAATAACCTTTAGTGAAATGTCCCATGCTTTCAGGTTGGTGCAAAATTTAAAAGCCCCTTGCGACTTTCCCGATCTGCCAAATGCCGTTGCAGTACGAATTAATTTTTTATGGGTGAAGATTATGTAGAAGTTATGTCCGAGTAGATTGTGCTCAGCTATCCATCATTTTTATTCATCAACGCGTCACAGTGTCAATAAAGATTTTTTGTCCTACTTTGCCACGTAGAAATTGTTTTTAGAAAAAATTCTGCTTTTTTATAATTGCTATGAGAAGAGCATGCAATAAAATTTAATATATGAGAACGAAAATTTTTGAAATGGTCAAATTTGGAGCAATAATTTGCCTTATTTGTAGGCGTTGAGTCTTTGGTTTCTTACAGTACACAAATGTACAGTAAAGTGAGAGGTGTGTGCTGTGTGGACACTTAGCTATATTTTGTGTTAGTGTTGTCTCTAAATTTAGAACTAACGTCAGCGCTGAGACATTTGGTTCCATGTTCAGTGGGTAGAACGACAATATGCAGTTTGAAAGTGGATTTATTTTTATTTGAAATTAAGATTAACCTATCGTGATGCGCTACTATTAGTAGGAAAATTAGATTTTCTAATATGTGTGCAAAAAACAGAAATTTAACGTAAGCATTGTTGAAAATTAAAGGACTAAATTCAATGGACCAGCATGTGGTTATATAATGTATGCGGTAAAATATGTGGTAATATGGACATATAGGAGAAAATATTTTCGATTTAAATTGGTTAGTTAGAAAGTGCTTTACTTCCTTTGGACGCCATATGAACAAAAAGAACAAACAAAGGTCGAAAACCCTTGGAGTTCAAATTGTCTTTTATAATTCAAGCTGATACTAAAAATTTAAATGCATGGATAGACTGACCTAATGGAAGAATCAATTATGGTTATAATATACTTGTACTGAATGTCTGCATGGTAGAATTTGCCAATTTGTCTGTTTGCAAGTTGCAACGCTTGCTTACCAAATGTAAAGTACTGGAGTAAGCTGATGTTAAAAATATTCAGATTTTACTGTTAGTAGAAATACGGTATATAATACCCAGAGATAAAAAGGTTTGTTGACGCAATTTTCCGACAATTCAGCCTAAAAATCGTAGGGCAACCATGAATCTTTTCTACTATAGCTATAGCTATCAGAAAAGCTCTCAATAATCAAGATGCAAAGGACGAAATTTTTCGAATGTGTGAACTTTTGAGCAAATCAATCTGTATTGTTAGCTGAATTTTCAGTATTTGCTTTTTCCATCATGTATAAGTAGAAGTAAAAGTGCGCGAAATACAGAGATGTACATAGAATTATCATGGCATATTTTATAGATCTTTGTAAAGAAGCATGTACGCCAGAATATGGTAGGTTTCTGTTACTAGGTCTATAAATGCATGTATGCGGCGCTATAAAAATATTAATGTAAAGGAACGTTCGGGTCTGCACTCAGCGAAAGTGATTATTCTTTGTTGTTGAGATGATCTTGAGTGATTAAGTAATTCATTCATTTCATTCGTAAATTGCGTTCCTATAGCCTTCTCTGTTTTCAAGCGCCTCTTTGAGAGCCAAGATTTTAAGTTATCCATTCTTTTCACACCGTAACAGAATCTCAAAATAGGAAAAATACGGAAAAAATGATCAAGAGTACACACGAACATATAGATGGCAAAATTTAAGACAGAGTAATCATTTGGTCTAAAAATCCTTATAATTAGGGATGACTGTACAGAGCCACTACGCTCGTAGAAGGTGATCAGGTGATGCACATTTGTTTCTAGCTACCGAAGCGTGAAAAAGCCTTATTAAGGTTTTCCGTTTCTTCAGTTTGGTGTTGCATGGCTACGAGAGACGAAGATACTCTTCGGGCCTAAAAGTGGCCGAATACAGTTTAAGATACCAACAAGCCAGAGCGCTTAATTAGAATTTATGTAGCTAAACTGGTTCAAGTTCGCCTTCTGCCATGACGTATTCTCTATTTTGGGTTCTCTCGATGTCAATTGTTATAATTCTAGCCACACCCAAGACTATCTACCACCATGAAAGGACTGTACACTAACGTTAAGCATTTGCGCGCATCAAATTAATAATGGACTTGACCAGATTGTACATCTGGACGTGAGAGCAGGTGCCAAGATATGGTAGCTCGTGGGTTTCCTGTTACTAGGTCCATAAATGGATGCATCTAGCGCTATAAGCACATTAACAATGTAAAGGAACGTTCGGTCTGCTCTCAGCGAAAGTGATTATTCTTTGTTGTTGAGATGATCTTGAGTGATTAAGTAATTCATTCATTTCACTCGTAAATTGCTCTCTCTACGAGCCTATCCCCTTTTTCAACGTTTCCAGTTACATTCTACTGGTGTGAATACGGGATGAGCTAACTCATAAGGAAGACGAAACTACCGATGTTTATCTGCTTATTCGTTTGGACGACAGCTGGGAAGACATTTGGAAGAAAACTTGTGTACAATTAAACCTCTACGAAAAGAGTAATGAAGTTTAATATGCTTGGTGTACTAATGTGCGTACGCGTAAATACGCATTTATGTGCGATTTTAGAACCTTGTTTCAGAACCAAACAAGCCAGAGAATAATACGAGTAGGATAGCAGTATTTCTAGCTACTCCGTAGTCCTACTTTAACGCTCGAAAGTTGAACTTAATTAACCCCGCCACTACATCATTAAACAAGCTTTAATTTTTACAGAACAAGCGAACCAAGAACGAAACTCGATGTCTAGATCTAGGGCATCAGAAATTCCTGACCAAGACATGCAAAATTCCTATGCGACGATTAGCGGATTTTCTACGCTATTGATGATCGCCAACTTCTTAAAAAACATCTAAAATAATTGGGAAGTCTTGCTTGATTTAGAAGACGACCAGACGAAGGCAATTAAAAATAAAGAAGAATATTTTAATGGAAAACATACCTTTTGCAACACGGACTTAATTGAACCCGTAAAACAAATGGGAATTTCCGCAAAAGAAACATCTCTAAACATTCCATACCGTGGAATGAACGGTACAGCAATGCGATACTTTGGAAAAATATTCAGAAAATCAGATCAGACAACGAGTAGAAATGCTCAAGAGGCCCAGGCAGCGCTCTCCAGGACCCTCCGCTACTACACCGGAGCCAGCAGAGACGCCCGACTGTCACAGCAAGTCAGCTTGCACGACAACGCCGGCGCAGACAACCAGATGAGGTCCGAGTGGGCCAGAGCCCACAGCTTCGGCACTTCCGTGAGCCCCAAGCTGGCGAGGTCGATGGCGGCGGCCGGGCTGTTCCTCACTGACCGCGGTGGCCGAGTCCGCTGCGCCTTCTGCCAGGGCGAGCTGGAGGCGGCCAGTCTGGCTGACGGAGAGTCGCCGATGAGGATGCACGCTACGCGGTTCGCCACGTGTCCGTTCGTGCTGGGCATGGACGTCGGCGACAAGGCGGACGTCAATGATAACAACCTGAAGGTCTCGAAGCCGTGCAGCGAGGACGCGACGTCGCAGGTAGCGGCACAGGTGCCAGCAGAGCCCCAGAGCAAGGCTCGATGGCGATTGCTGGCGCTGTCAGACGGAGCTGTGAGTTCAAGTCCAGACGACGAGGACCGACAGCTGTCGGAACCGGAGCTGCTGGCTTCGACCTCCCAGTTGTCGCTGCCGCCGCCCCAGACGCTCCGAGCAGCCGTGGAGCCTCGTGCAGCGCAAGGAATCGAGATGCTCGAGCGAGAGGCTCACCTGCTACCCATACACCATCCGAGCTTCATCAATGTGAGCGACCGTCTGGTGACTCTGCAAAACATTGAGCTAGTGGAGCCGGCAGACCAAGTAGCGTCGGCTGGGTTCTTCCTGGAGACATCCGGGCTGGTGCGCACGCTAGTTTGCTTCGCCTGCAACCTCAGGCTGCCCGCTGTTTTCGACCTGCAGCCTCTGAACGCGTGGGCAGCCCACGCAACGTGGTCTCCGAGGTGCGGACACCTGCTGAGAAGTCGAGGAGCCGCGTTTGTGAGGCGAGCTCGACAGCTCAGTGTTGCCGAGGTCACATCGCACTTTCTGCAGTACATCGAGTCAGCAGCCGGAGCAACTACAACAACAAGCATCTGTGGGAATCCCGTACGCACCGAATCTGGGAATCCGCTATCGAGTTGAGGCCAGAGAGTTTCGGGCTCGCACAGACATTCCTTCAGCTCGCCTGTTGATAACACTGGGATTCTCGCCTGCTGAGGTTCGCACCGCCATCGAGCTGCGCTTGGTTGCAGTTGGTGACGACTTTGCGTCATCGGAGCAGCTGCTGGTGGCTGTGCTGCAACAGCACGACGCTTTGACCATCCGCGCCACCGACATCGAGAGCTTCAAAGAGTCGGAGCTGCAGCGGCTTCGACTGTCGTCTGCCTTCGGAGAGCCGGAAGAGTCGCCAGAAACGGACTGGCGCACCTGCAAGGTGTGCATGGTGCATCGGATAAACATCGTCCTGCTGGACTGCAGGCATCTGTGCTGCTGCAGTCGCTGCTCTGCCAGCCTGCAGACCTGCCCGATGTGCCGAAGGACGATCCGTGCAGAGGTACACGTGAAATTCCAATAATTATGCTAGGTTTGAATGTGACAGAAGTTGTACGCGTCTTGGAAATTTTTGCAGTTTTTATGTTTAATAAAATCTGCCTGTCCAACTAGCTTTGTGACTGCTATCTCCTAGATATTGAATCACTTTCAAACTATCTATCTGTAACTAAATGGCAAAATCAATAATAAAAGACGGAAGAGGTAATTTACCTCACTAGCCTGCCCATTCTGAGAAGCGGATAAATAGGATGCTGGTCTGCCCTATCTGTAAGTTAGTCATCAGGGCCGATGCAAAATTAAATTTTGATTTACTAAAGCCGGTGTTTCTGGCCTGCTGTTTCTTCGAAACAATAGAGTTACTAAGTTTTTACGAAGTTTACAATTTTCAAAGCTGTTTGAGTGTGGAAACTTAAATAATTGTAATTTTTATAGTTACAATAACTATAATTGTCCTCAAATGATATCTGCGCTGGATTCTGAAGTGACTACTTTATTAAGTAGCTTTTTAGCTGAATTTCTTTAATAAGATTTTTTAACAGAAGGAACCAAAATGGCTAGGCGGAAATCGTGTTCGTAATTTTCAATTTTTTAATCAAAATTTTCGCTTTATTTCATTCAGAGAACCAGTAAGCATTCCCTAATAAGTTAATCTTGTTAAGGTTGGTATTCGATCCTTAAAAGCATCATATGTATTATATGTTAAATAGGGTTTACCATATAATGGTTTCTCAGAAATCTAATTTGTTTGAGTGTGAAATTTTTTTAATCGTATCCTTTTTTAATCGTATCCTTTTTAATCGTATCCTTTTTTAATCGTATCGACCGAGTCGAAAGCCTTCTTGAAATCAACAATGATAACAATCAGGATCGACTGGCGTGTCCGCGCCTCCTCGATGACTCGCCGAAGAGCTAGGATCTGCGTCACTGTGCCGCGATGGGGCCGAAACCCGTTCTGCTCCGGTCGCAGATAGGGATCCAGCACGGGCTGCAACCGCGATAACAGTATCCGGTTAAACAGCTTCGCGGCGCAGGACTGAAGGCAGATGCCTCGATGCTCCTCAAGCTTGGTGGTGCCGGGCTTCTTCGGAATTGCGACGATGTGGGCTGTAGTCGATTCGTTGGGCGCACCCTCACCGGAAAGCACGCGGTTCATCACTCTGGCGACCTCAGTGGCCACGCAGTTGATGCGCAATGCTTCGATGGGCACCTCGTCCGGACCTAGCGCTTTGCCGCCCGGTGACTTCCGAGCGAACATCACAACGTCGTCTGGGCTGATTGGTGCAACGCTGAAACTCTCCTCCGTTGGCAACCGCGTCTCCGGTAGCAAAGTCAGACTGTCGGGCAGCGGGGGTGGCAGCGCGTTCACGATGGCGGCGAAGAACTCGCGCAGCTCATTTCTGCGCTCATCCGCAGTGTCGCCTGCCAGGTTGAGCTGTAAGCGCCGCTTTCGCCCCGTCAGAGCGGCGCCGCTCCCGGTAGTGCACCGGCACGTAGTCGAGCTGTGCCAGCCTCCGGGTAGCGTTTCGGCCGCGCGCGTTCCGCCGCCTCCGCTTGCAGCCCTCGAAAGTCGCGAGCTGAGCCGGCGGCTTGCGGAACCTGGTGTTGACCGACACCATGTCCTGTCTCTCCAGGAAGTCCCCCAGCGCTCCGGTGTTGCCGTTCTCACGCGGTGTCACGAACAGTGACCGCTCGGACCTACGCGGAACTGGGTTCATGTCTACGAGGATGACCACTTTGTCACGTTGCGCCATCTCCTCCACCTGCTCCGAGAGCTGCTCGAAGAAGACCTGAGCTCCATCGGGACGGGTGGCAGGGGGCGCGTACGCGCAGAACAGGTGAGCGTTCCGGCCGCGAAGCCGGACGTCGATCCGAAGCAGCCGACCAGACAAGGAGACACAGCGACAGCTCTGCTGTAGCCTCGGTACGACAGCGCTCCAACTCCTCCACGGCCTCGCTCGTCCGCTGAGCTGAACCAGAGAGTCCAACCGGCACCTAGGTCTTCACAGTGAAGCCCAGGGTCGGCCTTCATGGACAACTCCTACAGCGCGATGACGTCACAGCTGAGGTCGAGCGCTAGCTTCGCCAGCAGCCCTTTTCGCCTCGAGAATGCCTCGAGGGTGCGGCAGTTCAGCGTCCCGACCCGAAGCGTGCCCTGTGGTACGGCTGGGGCTCGATGACAGTGAGCCTCATGGTCCCCGGATCCACCCGGAAGATCCAGTTTGGCCAAGGCGGCAGCAGGGCGGGCGGCGCCACGTTGCTGACCTCGCCAGTTTCGCTCCCACCGACGTTCAAGTCGCCGGTGCGCGCTCCGTTGCCCACGCTTGGTTCTGTCTCTTTCGGCCCCCTTAAGCGCGGCTCCTCCGTTCCAACCATAGGAGGGGCAGCGTTTATTTACACCCCAGTGCAAATAAATATGGAACTGCAGATACTTAATAAAGAATTTCCTAGAATTAGTTTCAGCATCAGTAGTATAAATACCTTTAGTGACAGTGGCGAAATCATTTACAGCAAGAATATTCAAAGCTAAAAGAAGCCCTAGTACAGGCTCGCAAGGCGCTGACAGCATGCCCGCAGAGTACGAGACGAGCTATCCTGTGATGCTTTGTACCTGCTCTACCCTCTTTTTGAGCAGGTCGCGGCCAGATGGAGCCCATGTCTGCTGGCATCCTCTATCTAGCTGTCTCGCAAGCCAACCCTCGAAACCAGCTCCCGCGAGCTGTTTTCGCTGACTGGGCATTGGCTCTGGCCAAACTGGGTACCTTGGGGCCAAGTGCTCTGAGGGACAGGTGTTACCTTATGACCCTACCAGTTGTATGCGGCCAGTCCGCAGGCCTTGGTGCAGCTTAACGCACCAGCCGCAGTCATGTACCGCGCTGTTGGCAGTTGGCCGGGGTCAAACTCGGTCGCTAGCGGTCGGACCGCGGGGGCTGGCTCCCTCCTCGGTTGCTATCTTTTTGCTGGCTGTTGTGGCTACGGGTTGCAGTCAAGCAGGCAACGCTCGGAATCCCAGCGTCCCCAATACCACTGGCCGAGCCACTGCCGCGGCTCAGGACCCACCTGAGCTGCTGGAAGTGATGGCTCAAAAGCTAACGTGGCGCAAAGCACGCGATCGTCTCCGCCTTCGGCTACGAATTGCGGAACTGAAAACAAGGCGGCTGCCGCCTCAAGAGAGGGCAATGCCAACTCTGCGGCATCCGCGGAGAAGGCGGCGTCCAACCCGGGAGCGGAACCCGCCAGCCAACCAATGCCTGGGGCCGCCGAGGCTTCTAGTGAGGCGGCTGCTTCCTCCCTAATTGGGGCCCCCACACGTGCGAATTCCACGTCCGTAAGGGGCTCTGCTGAGGGCGGTGGTGGCAAGACCACTAAGCCAAAGCGACCCTACGCTGCGGTGGCTAAGAGGCTCCCGGCTCCAAGGCCGTGGCACGCTTCTCAACGCCGACCAGCTCGATCAAATCTAGCGCAAGGCGGATTCCCACTTGCTCCAAATGACGCTGGCCGGCACTGTCCTGAATGTCGCGAAAACCAGCTTTCAGGACTCAGCCCTCATGATCCAGCCCGCCGATGACTGGTCAAGCCAGCAGTTGCTCACGACGCTGAAGGACCTTGACTGGGGCGAGGAACTGGGTCACCTGCAGATCTACAGGGAGGACGAGCGACCTCGAACTCACCGGCACCGAGCTTGGATACCGGCTCGTAGCGCCATCACCAATGCCGACGAGCTGCGACGCGTTATGCTGGCGATCCACCCGGATCTACCGGCTAAAGGCGTCGTAGTTCACCAGGCCATCACCAAGCCAGGAGGCGATGGTTTCACGGCCATCCTCGGACTCTGACAGCTGGATGCTCCGCTGTCCTGACATGTCCTACATTAATGCCGGGTTGTTCAGCTTCGAATCTGACGCCACCCGACCAGCGCCACCAGAGAAGCATGCGCGCACAGGTAAGCATACCGCTATGAACCGTTCCAGCGCAGGTGCCCGGGCGCGTCACTCCGCTAAGGTGGACCCTGTGCGAGGCAAAGCCGCCAAGGCCGCTGCGTCAGTCGGGAGTCCAGTCCCAAGCTACCAGTCCCAACCCTAGTATCGTTTGGAAAAGGAATTTCCGGAATTCTGACTGGACGACGTTCGCAGAATAGCTGCAACGCCAGGTTCACCAGTTAGATCCGACTATTCCCACCACGTGCCAGGATGTTGACAATCTCGCTGATTCCCCTAGCAAGGCCATTATGGTAGCCCATACAGACTCATGTCCACTTAAAGCCTACAAAGGCAAAAAATCTGCCCCCCCCCCCTGGTGGAATCCTGCGCTCAGAGCCCTCCGGCGAAAGAGGAAGCACCTCCACCGCAGAGCCAGGAAAAGCAAGGACTCAACGGACCTGTCCGCTTATCAAAACGCTGCCTGCGACTTTAGGCGAGAAATCAAGTCCGAAAAGTGGCGCCAATACTGCGCGGAGTTGGAGGGTGCCCGTTCAACCGCTTACTCTGGACAAAATGTCTAAGCTCTCAGTGATAAAAAAGCCGAATGGCCGGCTCGTTAAGAACCCGGGTGAATCGTTGGAGCTCATGCTTGCCAACTCTTTCCCCCGTACTCCCCCGCAGCTTGGTCCGCATGACCACTCTCGATGGTGCGAATGTCGTCACCAAGGAGAAAACAGCACGTGCTGTCAATTCTTTTGCCCCATTCAAATCGCCAGGGCCTGACAACATTTACCCTGTATTCCTTCGGAAAGCAGCGAAAATCAACAGGTTCATTGGCCTCCTTTGCAAGCTGCGCAAGGCGTGCATCACCCTTGGGTATGTCCCGTCCGCCTGGCAGCAGGCCACCGTCGTTTTCCTTCCCAAACTTCGGAAGGCAGACCATCATTCAGCAAACTCGTTCCGGCCTATCAGCTTGACCTCCTTTTTCCTCAAGCTGCTGGAAAGGCTGGTGGTCCTCTGGCGCCTGCTTTCTGTTGAGCTGCGGAACTCCCCACTCTCCTCCAATCAGCACGCCTTTCCCTCTGGCCGCTCCATCGAAAGTGTGCTGCATGCCATTGTCGACAAACTGGAAAGAGCCGTTCTGGGAACCGGCTACGCGCTCTCCCTTTTCCTCGACATTGATGGTGCTTTCAACAATGTGCTTTTCAATGCCTTTCAGCGCGCCCTGGAATCCCGGGTGACGCATGAGCACCTCACCCGCTGGATCATGTATATGATCTCCAACCGGACTGTCAACTCGCACCTCCTTGGGCACTCGCGTACTATTGATGTCCAGAAAGGCGGACCGCAAGGTGCTGGAGTCCTTAGCCCGGTCCTCTGGAACCTGGTCATGGATGAGTTGCTCTGCAGCTCTGGTCCAGACCCGGTGCACAAGACTGGCTATGCTGACGATGTTACAGCCATTGTGGCTGGCTCGTCACCTGACGTTCTTCGGGACCTTATGCAAGCCTTAATCCGCCGCGCTGAAATGTGGGCTGGTAGTTGCGGTTTGAAATTCTCTGAATCTAAGACCGTTGCTATCATGTTCACCAGTCGGCGAAACTGGAGGATTGAGCCCCTCCTCTATGGCAAGCCTATCGCCATGGAAAAGCAGACTGGATGGGCGTTACCCTCGATCACAAGTTGAGTTGGACCCCTCACGTCACCAGCAAAACTCGCAAGGCCCTAACGACGCTCGCGCAGCTCCGCCGAGCCTTCAACACTACCTGGGCCTCACCCCCCGCCGCCTCTGGTGGGTAGATACTCTGAAAGATTTGGGTGGGTGGGTAGTTACTCTATACGCCAGAATCGTAGGCGGAGAATAGCGTACTTAAGCAATCAATCATCTCGGACGTAATTCGCTCCAGTATTATTTAAAGTGGCGCCTTTTATAGTCAGGCATTTTGCATAATAATTCGTGACACGCAAGCTGATTTGCAACTGTACATTATTTAAGCTTGCTCACCCAGAGTAGCGACATCAAGAGAGTTTATAAAAAAGACCGATTAGGAATGTTTTACTAGACCTTGCCCCGAGTGAACAAATACATGTATTACTTCGCTATAAATTCTTAAAGCCATTAACTATAAAAAATTGGTCGTTAAGTCCATAATTTATTAAAATAGCATAATATTTTCTACAAGCAAATTTGATGCGCAGAGTTCATTTTATTTATCAGTTAACATGTGTATCGTTTTGTTTCGCCAGCAGAAAGAGGGCCGCCGTGGATTTGTTTGAATAAATCCTAACTTAAAAAACTCACTGGCATTTATTGGGAACAATAAATACAAACAGTATTATTCTCATGCAGAATTAAAAATAGTAATAATACAAATAATTATTCTATCTACTACTGCTGCATTGCGTCATCATGAAGGGAAGAAGACAGCCAGACAGAAAGGTCAACAAAATTCATCCTATTCAGTTAACAAAATAACATTTTATTTTGTCAATTTAGTAATTATAAAAAAATATCTGCATGCAGTATATGCTTAAAAACTATTTAAAGCACAATTTCTGGGGAAATAGAAACCGAACGGGAGGGTTAAGATGTAGGGTCGGATGGCAAAAAAATACCATTAAAACGTTTTGTTTGTCTGTTAGAGACGAGCAGAACGTATAATAATTATAACAATAACAAATCTACTACTAACAAGTAGTAGTCAAAGATGAGTAGGTGTGCTCTCGCGTTAAACTGCTTGGTCTTTCACGTGTTCCACGAACTCGTCAATTAAGGAGGGCCAGGCACCTGAAAAATGCAAATTGATTTTTCAACTCTAAACTCAACTCAACTTTGTGTAATTCATAGATTCTTAAGACTGTGTGTGACTCATAGATGATTCTTAGGACTTTTTGTGATTCATAGATGATTCTTAAGACTGTGTGTGACTCAGATAATTCTTAAGACTGTGTGTGATTCACAGATGATTCTCAAGACTTTCTGTGATTCACAGATGATTCATAGATGATTATTTATAGATAATTCCTAAGACTGTGTGTGATTTATGAATTACTCTTTATATATGATTCTTAGGACTGTTTGATTCATTGATAATTCTTAATAGATTATTCTTAAGACTGTTTGCGGTTCATAGATGATTCTTAAGACTGTGTGTGATTTACAGATAATTCTTTATAGATGATTCTTAAGACTGTGTGTGATTCATAGATGATTCTTAAGACTGTTTGCGATTCATAGATGATTCTTAAGACTGTGTGTGATTCACAGATAATTCTTTATAGATGATTCTTAAGACTGTGTGTGATTCATAGATGATTCTTAAGACTGTTTGCGATTCATAGATGATTCTTAAGACTGTGTGTGATTCACAGATAATTCTTTATAGATGATTCTTAAGACTGTTTGAGATTCATTGATGATTCTTAAGGCTGTGTGTGATTCACTGATAATTCTTTATAGATGATTCTTAAGATTGTGTGATTCATAGATGATTCTTAAGACTGTGTGTGATTCGTAAATGATTTTTAAGACTGTTTGTGATTCATAAATGATTTTTAAGACTGTGTGTGATTCATATATGATTTTCAAGACTTTGTGTGATTCATAGATGATCTTTATGACTGTGTGTGATTCATAGATGATTTTTAAGACTGTGTGATTCATAAATGATTCTCAAGACTGTGTGATTTATAGATGATTCTTAAGACTGTGTGTGATTCATATATGATTCTTAGGACTTAAAAATACTGATTAAGTTATGAAACTAGACTACTGGGTCACTGCGGAACTCACCATTGGGATCGTATTCAGCCAAATTATCGGGATTACTAATAAAATCAAAGAACAAATTCCAGGTGTCGCGTGATATGCCGCGCACTTTGTTATCCTGAAGGAACTGGCACCATTGGGCCAGCAGTTTGGCGAATGGTCGGCCTTCTAGCAGCAGCTGCCAGTAGGGGATGGCGGTGTCGATGGCTGCAAGTAAATTAGTTAAGTAACTGTGCAGTGCATCCAAGATAAAATAAAACGACGATTATGATGGCTCATAAGAGGACACAGCAGCAAAACCTTAACCCAAGCATCTGGGAGGCTGGTGGCCTCATCAACATGAGGATCTGGGAGACTGGTAGCCCCATCAACATGAGGATCTGGGAGACAGGTAGCCCCATCAACATGAGGATATGGGAGACTGGTAGCCCCATCAAACTGTGGATCTGGGAGACTGGTAGTCCCATCAACATGAGGATCTGGGAGACTGGTAGCCCCATCAACATGAGGATCTGGGAGACTGGTAGACTCATCAAACTGAGGATCTGGGTGGATGGCGGCCCAATCAACGACCTGAGGATGCGTGAGACATGAAGCAGACAAGCCGCTTACCTAGCACCTTAGCGTCGCGAGACTCCCTAGCAAAATTAAACGTGAAAGCGTACAGCTCGCGCAGCTGTTCCCGATTCTGACTGAGTCCTCGCTCCACCTGGCCTAGACGGGACTTTAATTTTTCTAACGAGTCGGCGCCAAGACGAGACAAGCCGCGAACGAATTCGGCTCGGGTGAACTCGCCCTGCACGCTAGCGTCCAGTTGCCAGGCAAGCACCAGAGCGGTCAGCGATACCGGATCAATGGCCGTGTCCTTCAATAGGCGGACAATGCCATCTGCTGACATCTTGTCGGGGTCTTCGGCGGATCTGCGCGGGGTAACAGGGGCGATTCCTCATAGCTGGTTGGGAAGGGCGATTCCCGATAGCTGGTTGGGAAGGGCGATTCCGCATAGCTGGTTGGGAAGGGCGATTCCCCATAGCTGGTTGGAAAGGGCGATTCCCGATAGCTGGTTGGGAAGGGTGATTCCCGATAGCTGGTTGGAAAGGGCGATTCCCGATAGCTGGTTGGGAAAGGCGATTCCCCATAGCTGGTTGGGAAGGGCGATTCCTCACAGCTGGTTGGGAAGGGCGATTCCCGATAGCTGGTTGGGAAGGGCGATTCCCCATAGCTGGTTGGAAAGGGCGATTCCCGATAGCTGGTTGGGAAGGGTGATTCCCGATAGCTAGTTGGGAAGGGCGATTCCCGATAGCTGGTTGGGAAGGGTGATTCCCGATAGCTAGTTGGGAAGAGCGATTCCCGATAGCTGGTTGGAAAGGGCGATTCCCGATAGCTGGTTGGAAAGGGCGATTCCCAATAGCTGGTTGGGAAGGGCGATTCCCGATAGCTGGTTGGGAAGGGCGATTCCCCATAGCTGGTTGGGAAGGGCGATTCCCCATAGCTGGTTGGGAAGAACGATTCCCCATAGCTGGTTGGGAAGGGCGATTCCCCATAGCTGGTTGGAAAGGGCGATTCCCCATAGCTGGTTGGGAAGGGCGATTCCTCACAGCTGGTTGGGAAGGGCGATTCCCGATAGCTGGTTGGGAAGGGCGATTCCCCATAGCTGGTTGGAAAGGGCGATTCCCGATAGCTGGTTGGGAAGGGTGATTCCCGATAGCTAGTTGGGAAGGGCGATTCCCGATAGCTGGTTGGGAAGGGTGATTCCCGATAGCTAGTTGGGAAGAGCGATTCCCGATAGCTGGTTGGAAAGGGCGATTCCCGATAGCTGGTTGGAAAGGGCGATTCCCAATAGCTGGTTGGGAAGGGCGATTCCCGATAGCTGGTTGGGAAGGGCGATTCCCCATAGCTGGTTGGGAAGGGCGATTCCCCATAGCTGGTTGGGAAGAACGATTCCCCATAGCTGGTTGGGAAGGGCGATTCCCCATAGCTGGTTGGAAAGGGCGATTCCCCATAGCTGGTTGGGAAGGGCGATTCCCCATAGCTGGTTGGAAAGGGCGATTCCCGATAGCTGGTTGGGAAGGGTGATTCCCGATAGCTGGTTGGAAAGGGCGATTCCCGATAGCTGGTTGGGAAAGGCGATTCCCCATAGCTGGTTGGGAAGGGCGATTCCTCACAGCTGGTTGGGAAGGGCGATTCCCGATAGCTGGTTGGGAAGGGCGATTCCCGATAGCTGGTTGGGAAGGGTGATTCCCGATAGCTGGTTGGAAAGGGCGATTCCCGATAGCTGGTTGGGAAAGGCGATTCCCCATAGCTGGTTGGGAAGGGCGATTCCTCACAGCTGGTTGGGAAGGGCGATTCCCGATAGCTGGTTGGGAAGGGCGATTCCCCATAGCTGGTTGGAAAGGGCGATTCCCGATAGCTAGTTGGGAAGAGCGATTCCCGATAACTGGTTGGGAAGGGTGATTCCCGATAGCTAGTCGGGAAGGTCGATTCCCGATAGCTGGTTGGGAAGGGCGACTCCCCATTGCTGGTTGGGAATAACACTTCCATTCCAGGAGTTTATTTAAATCAGAGACAGTTTTAACGCCAACAAAGGAGCCTGTACAAACCTGTAGGCATTAAATAAGGCAGAAACTTTTCTAGCATCAACAGAGGGTCGCTCTGCATACTTGTCCGGATTGCTGTAATAATCATCGACAGCCGCGTCAAGTTTCCAGGAATTCTGGGTCAGACAGAAAATGGCCACGGATTCGGAGGCCTCTGTGCACTGGATAAACCGTTGCACAACCTCCCTTTGATTTCGATGTAGCTGATGCTGGAAAAATTGAAAGTTAAACCATGTTATTAGCAACTGGGCACATTTATTGCATAGCTAGTAAGATTACCAGCTCTCTGTTCACTTTATAAGGGGAATTAATTTCTGTGCAATTTTTTTGCTAAGCTTAGGAGATAGACGTGCCCCATGAATATAAAGACATTAAAGCTATTCAAAACTATTTTGTTTATTACTACCTATGTTTAAATAATGGATTACATTTAGAGTCATTCTCTATTACTGATATATGATATAATAGGAGTTGTAGCCTAGTGGCTAGGGCGCCTGCCTCATGACCAGAAGGTTGTGGGTTTGAGTCCCAGCCCTGGGAGACAATTTATGTCCTTGAGCAAGGCACTTAATCCCGCATTGCTTCAGTCCACCCAGCTAAGATTGGGTACCAGTTTGAGCTGGGTAAATTTAGTGTGGGTGTTGTGGCCCCTCCAGCCTGTCAGGCTGAAAGCTATACACAGTCCTTGGATGCACTGCGCAACTAGCTGCAGCTATGCCTTGGGCTGTACATCTGATCAAAAGGTCAGATGTCTAAATTTATTATTTATTATTTATAATATAATAGCATATAAAATGCCCAATAAATACACTCTTTAATTTGTACTATTGATACCAAGTAAGAAAAAATTAACTATAACAAAATAAATTATTATATAATTACAATTATTCTTATTAATGCCCCATTTGCTTACATGGTAATTAATTAAATGGCTCATAAAGTAAGGTTTGAATCAACAAATTCTAATATGTATTTTTGCCTTATTCTAAAATATTTTTAATATCTTTCTAAGATTAACCTATGGCAACTAGAGCATTTATTAATTATATTGGTTTTGGGTAATATAAAAAATAAATTTAAAGCATAGATAAATAATAGGGCCTATTATATTAAATATATTAATTATATTAAATATATTTTGGCAGTCTTTATTGCCTTATCTATAGTATTTTTTACTTTTAATGACCTAATCAAACTATATAGGCTACCCTATTAAAACTCTACAATTAAATTTTTTAGCATGCATTCAGTTTTAGCTAGGCCTATCTAGATATTAAACTGGTGGGTGCTGGTCTTACATATTTTTTATTTCTTAAGTAGAAATGCCTCACTAGGTAGATGCAGGCAGAAGACAATCTGAGCACTATTCTTATTTCTTAGCTATCTGAGTTTTCATTGGTACATGACGAAGTGTCCTATGTTATAGTGACATCCTGGCAAGATGACAAAGTGACCAGAAGTCAATGATTTCACTACCCCAGATGACAAAATGGAAGATGACAAAGTGACTAGGATCCAAACTGGCATATTGCATTAAAGTTGATTAAACTCCTTACTTTAAATCTAGGCCTAGAGCTAACTAATTGCATATAGGAATAGGTAGTTATAAGGTTGACAGTCATTTTGTCTGCCCCCTTTTCATCTGCCACCTTTTTGTCTGCCAATATATAATATGGTCCATTCATCTGCTAATGTAGGCATTAGTCGGAATAACAAATTATGTCATCAAGCTTTGTTTTGAAATGTAATGTAAATGTCTTATAATTTATAATTTGTTATAATGCTAGGACCTTTCTAAAAGTTCCTGAGCTAATATGTAGCCTATAAATACACAACTAAAAGTAGCTTAAATGCACTTTTATGTAACAGCAGCATGGCTAACAACACAATCATCTATACAATAGAGCCTACAATAGAGTCTATATAGGATAGAACAATTACTGAACAAATGCTGAACTATGGAGGATATCAATATTCTTCTTAAAAGACCGTTTCTATGAATGATGCTATTAAACAAAAATTATACAAGTTTGTCTCGCTAACAACATATTTCATTATAATATACTTTTTGTAATAAAAATAAATGTTTTACAATAATACATTCTTAGAGATCTTATACTTTTTCAAAATAGTTGTTTTGTCTGCCGGCAGATGAAAAGGTGGCAGACGAAATGACCACACACCAGTTATAATAGTTAGCCCCCCTAGCAAAGGGCCTAATAGCCTATGTTTTGTGATAGATTATAGGGCCAACCTGTCTTTAGCCTTGGAACTTTGAACTATATTAACTAAAATCATGCATATTCAATAGCTGAAATCAACTTTATCTTCATAATTATAAAAGGGCTTATTTTTAGTGAAGACAATTTAATAGCTACTAATATAGACTAAGCACAAATTTTAGTTGAAAGCATAGGTCTAAACTAATTGAATCCCACTTTTAGACTAATTAACATATTCAAGATCAAAATTCAAAGAAAACAAAAATCTAATTAGCCAATGTGTACAAAATTGTGTAGACATTGTTTTAATTGCAATCTAGAGTCGAGTCTGGGTTTATTTTTTGTGCTATAGGGATGCTATAGCATCTTGACTTTTAGAATCGCATCCTGAAATTCAATGTAGGATGCGATTTTGCATCCTGATTTTTTTAATTCTTCACAATAAAAGATCTCTTAAATGGGACTTTTAAAAAATTGCATCTCAAACCCTGAAATCGCATCCTATAATTAAGAACATGATGCGATTTTGCATCCTGTGCCCATCCAAAAAATAAACCCAGAGTCGAGTCTAGACTAGGCCTATTTCTCAATTTAAAAAATGCTTAAACTGAATAAGATAGGATCATAGGATAAACCTAAGAAGAGCTAATTGTATAACTAAACATTAACAACACACCTTAGGCAGTTAGGCATAGGCAGTTCGGTAGGCCTAGTGGGCTAAAGTATAAAAGCAAAGTTAAATCACGTACATACATACATAGGAACCATAAATTTATCTAGCTATCACAGCCAAAATTGTTGCTGTCGAACCAAATAATGTAAATTAGAAAATTAAACTACTTTTATTTATAATTAACAAGCATTTATCCTACTAAGCAGCTGCCAGTTCGGTTGATTGATCAATGGACGACGAGTCGACGATGTCCAATTCACAAACATTTTCGGCGAAAACCCCTTAAAAGTCTATTTGAATTAAAAATGACTACAAACTCACCAGCAGAAATGTGAGCTGACCTTAATTTCTTGCAAAAAAGAATTATATAAGACTATGCGCTATTTATTTTTTGTTTTTGGAGTTTAGCATTATTTAATAAATTAGTTTAGCTAGATGAAATTAATTTTATACAATTTAAAAATTTTGAGATGCTTTGGGTTGGGGCTTGATTGGTCTACTTAATATTACAATTATTACTTTTATTTGGCTATCAATTACAAAATTCGATGTATATAGATAAAAAATTTGATGAGGGTTTTTCGCTCCAGCTTTTATGATATTCTTTTCTCTAATTACTAGCCCTAATATTCTTTTCCAATTCCTTATTCCAATAACACAATATCCTTAATACCTTATTTGTGACAGAAACAGAAGGCCTGTCCCAATCAATTAGTTACTTAGCGTAGCCTAAGCCTAAAAGCATTAGACTAGTTGTTAGTTTGATTGAAAATTGATGCATTTAAATCAAGTCCTGTACAGTTACACACAATTAACTACACAATAAATAAAGTTGATTTTATCATGCTTATGCCAGCACCATTGTGGCTTCTTTGCTTTCCAAAAGCTAGGCAAAGACAAAATTATCTGACTTTACAAAAGTATAATGCAAAGTCATAACATGTCATTTAAACATTAGTTGAATGTGTTTTATTAATATTTGTTATCAATGACATTGATTTATTTAGTGATACAAAATTTGTGTTTCTATTAATTTAAATTAGTCTATATACTAATAGCGGTCCCAGGTCAATTCGGTGACAAGACACTTCGGTGACAACACTTTCGGTGACAACTTTGGATGTTTCGGTGACAGCCCGGGTCATTTCGGTGACAGCATTCGCCAACTCGTTGATAAAGTGTAAAACATAGTTAATATGTATGAAAAGTACAAAAAGTAAATATGCGCCACTTTAAAACTGTGTGTTAATGCATTGAATTTGTTTATTTGCTTTTGTGAACACGTCAGTTTAAACTGCAGGAATCCTCGACAACGGCCGCTTGCGGACTTGTATTTATTTTAAGCCTCATGTTAAAGTATTCTTATTTGACTAAGATTATCAACTTAGATTATTCAAACGTAGATAGAAGATAGTGAGAAGATGGTGGATTGGCGTTCTCCCTCTCTTCTTTCTCTCTATTTCTCTCTCTCCCTCTGTTGCACTTTCTCACCTCGCTCTCCTCTCAGAATATCATTAATGCAAACCATAAATCTGAGTTGCGTGATCATTCTTTTGTGTTAAATTCTGGCACAATAGTATTGAAAATTAAACCACTGCATTTTCATACTGTAGAAAATCTGCAAATCCAAACTTTCGCACCCAACTATATTGTCCATGAGAACAAAGCAAGTCATGTGAAAAAAGCTACTCAAAACTTGATAAACTCACCTTGTGCATGTTGACGATTAAGTTACAGGAAAGTAGCCAGGAAATGACGATTATACTTGTGATAATTCCGTTTGGTTTCAAAGGGCGTGGTCGCAAACAGAAATGGTTTCTAACAATAACAGTGATTCAATTGATATAACATAGCATGGAGACGAAGTGGAGTGGGTGGGTGTCAAAAGGTTACGAAATCTCCTCAATACATTGATTGTTTACGCCTTACATGCTTCAATCGGCATCAATGTTACTGACTGGTGTCCATGTCAACTCAATAGTGAATTTTTCGATTAAAATTAGATGCCTTACCATTGGCTAAAATCCTCAGTTCATTGGGACCCTAATTGCATCACATAATTTCCGCTGAGTATAGAAGCGAGCACAAATATAATATCATCTTAATTAAGTTAGAATCGATAACAATTTGAGTCTTGAAGTCGCGACATTCGCCCAGTTTTTGATGGTCTCCGAGCCTCTCCTGCTGTTCATGCCGATCACCGTATTGAGGAGCTCTGCAATTACATCAGCAACACATGGCTGAGCGAAGGCAGCGGCTGGAAGGCGGAAGACACATGCGTGTTTGGCCTGCCAATCAGGACCAATAACGACCTGGAGGGGTTGGCACTATCGCCTAAATCGGAAAGCCGGCCGACGCAATCTGCACTTCTACCTGCTGATTCAGCTGCTTCACCAGGAAGCTGCTCTTGTGCCACTCCAGCCTCACCTGCTCTCCAGAGGAGTTCTGCGCCGAGAGCAACGGCAAGGGTATCGAACTGTCCAGTCTCGCCTGTTTCGCTACTGGGCTGAATACGACAAAGGCTCGCGAACGGTTCGACAGCTGCTTAAAGCCTGCAGCCGCCTTTTTAATCCTAATTGACGCATATTGAATGGACTATCGAGACAAATATTATCTTTATTTGTAAATTTTAATGCAGTTAGTTTTTAATATGTAACTTGAATGCATGTTCACTTGAACTGACATTGAATGAATGCCCTTACCGGTATATCCTACTTCAATCTGCCCGATAATAATGTTTAACCAGCTATTTTACACGTGTACTTGTAATCAGAACTTTGTGCATGCATTTCGATCCCCTGTCTGTAATTTTGTATTCATTCGAGTGAATGCATTAATAACAAAGTATGACAGTTTTGGAGTATCAGTACCACACGCCCACACTAGCTCATTAGGTCTATATTACATTGGCACATCACATGTGTGTACATAAGCGATTACGTCGGTTTAGTTTTTAGTACTCTAATTTCACTGAAAATATAAGGTATACTCGTAAGTTCTAGCATGCGGTGAATCAAGTTTCGTGAATTATATCTATTCCCTACCGCACGTGGTTGACTTTTATTATTCAGTTACTTATTCATATAAAGATGAACGATTATAGCATTTTCTCAATTATAGGAAGTTGAGGCAGTGTTATGAAAATAGTATTTTTTTTCGACTTTTCTTGTTATTACTCTGACGAAAGAATACAATTATTGCATGAGAATATTGAGCTTGAAAACAGTACGCGCGCAGCTGTCAAGGATACGGTACATAATAAAACTAATTAATAATAATTTAAAAGAAAATGCTAAAAAATTATGAAGCGACGAGTTTTTAAATAGGTTAAACTTTTTAAACATTGTCTTCGACTTCGCAAATGCTGTCACCGAAATGACCCGGGCTGTCACCGAAACATCCAAAGTTGTCACCGAAAGTGTTGTCACCGAAGTGTCTTGTCACCGAATTGACTTGGGACCCTAATAGCTACCAATAGTAATACTAAATAGGCATATATACTATAAAAGCTATAAGTATCTATACTATAGGTAAATATAGCATGTATATATTTTGTTAGTATTATCCTATTTATACAAACATGTCTTAAGGTTTCTAATATGGATCTACTTAGACACTGACTTAGCTAGGTCTATTATAAATAGGCCTATTTAAAAATTTTATCCCAGCTAAAGCCATATGACTTAATAGATCCATTGTGCATAAGTCAGATTAATGCACAAAGGGATACTACAAAATTAGTCACACAATCAATAGGCAAATATAATATAGGAAAGTATATAAAAACTCTTATATGCTAAAAATATAAAATTTCTCATACCAGATAGTTAAAAGTGAAGGTTGGACCAAACTGAGTTATGGGATAGCTTGGAAAAGGGGCTAAGCATTTGGAAATAATAGAAAAAAGGCATTAACATAACCAAATATAGATTTTTAACTTTAAGATTCCTGCAATGCTTTCTTCTTTTTTCTATAACTGCTAGCTATGCCTAGGATTAGCCTAAGAACCATGAATGGCAATGGGCAAATGTTCCAATTGTATTTAGCTTTTTATTGTCTAATTGTCCTTGTTGGTTTTATCTTAAACATACATTAGGCTATATGCATAGCATGGATTTTCTAGCAAATTTGAATAATTTCTTCTGCTGGTTTTCTTAGTGTTGCTATATTATAGCTGTTGCCAATAAACCTTAGCTAGCTACTGATTGTAGATGCAGATAGTTTTAGTAAACTGGGCTTTTGCTAACAAATGACATTATAAAGTTGTTCACATGCTATATAGGGTAAAGCATCATCAACCAAACAAGGGATCTAAAAACCAAACAGGGGTATACCTTCTTTTATTAGTGTAAAGTATAGAATATATCTAGGACAATGAAATTTCATATTATAAAAGTATTTATGATATTCTTAAGGGTAATAGAATAGAATAGTAATAAAATAACAATTTTTATTCTTTTGTATTTTTAGATTTTACAAAAATAATATTTACTTTAAACAAACAATATTTTGCATAATTTTGCTTTCTTTAAAGATTTTAGGAAAAAAATTATTGGTAAAACTATAAGTTTGGGGTATCAAATTAATAGCTCAGTGTTAAGAATAAGTTTAAGAAATAATCATAGCAAAAACTAGCCAGAATCTGCTCTGTTTGGTTTTTGATACTGAAAAAATCAAACCAAAAAGGGACACTTTTTGTATGTGACATATTAGGTATTTAAGGAAACTATTACAAGTGAGGTGTCATTTTAAAAGATCAACCCATTTGCAACAACTTTAAATGAAAAGCTCTATTCATGGCAAATTGTGGTGAGCAGAAATTAGAAAATAAAAAACATAAATTTCTTGTTTGGTTGAAAATGCTTTACCCTATTGTTATATGTTAAGTATAGGATAACTAAATGGAGAAAATCATTCAACGTTTGACACCTTTCTCCCAAGTTTCAATATTCTTATTATTATGTTAAAAATGAAAATTTTATTTTTAACAGCAGATAGCTAATAGTGCTTGCTAATAATGTTCATCTTCAGCCCAATGCTACTATGCCTGTCCATAAGCTAATCGGAGGCCGGCGCAGGAGCCTAGCAGCCGCCCTACTCTCCGCCATCTGTTTAATAGCGGCTACGCACCTGCTACTGCCAGTGCTGGCGCCCTTGCCGCATCCATTCAAACAGATTTCAGATGCAGATGTGGTCAGCGAGCAGAGCCTGCTGCCAGACTATGCCCAGCCCGACGCTCTGCACTCGGCCCGTCTAGGACGTCGCTATCTGTTGAACGATCAGCCGTCTCCCTGGGGCCACCCGGTGATGGACATGTCCTGCAGTATGCACACCTGCTTCAATTTCTCGCGCTGCAGGCACGGCTTCACTGTGTATGTTTATCCTAGACGCGGCGGCGGCGGTGACAGCTCCGGCGATGATGAGGTCGGCTACGAAGGCAGCGTTGGCGGCAGCTCCTCGGACACGTACGACAAGATTCTCAGAGCTATAAGACTGTCTCCGTATTATACGGACGACCCGGAGAAGGCTTGTATTTTTGTGCCCGGCGTGGACACTCTGGATCGGGACTCCCTTAGTCCCAGGTTTAAGGCTGACGCCTCGGCTGAAATCACCGGATACAGGTTGGTGTGCGCTGCTGGAATGCAGGCTTGTGTGTTGTGTCGTAAGCTGCTCTTTATCCTTCATCACTACCTCAGCTCCCTCGGTAAGCTGCTCTCCATCCTTCCTCACCACCTCAGCTTCCTCGGTTAGCTGCTCTCCATCCTTCATCACCACCTCAGCTTCCTCGATAAGCTGCTCTCCATCCTTCATCACCACCTTAGCTTCCTCGGTTAGCTGCTCTCCATCCTTCATCACCACCTCAGCTTCCTCGATAAGCTGCTCTCCATCCTTCATCACCACCTTAGCTTCCTCGTTAAGCTGCTCTCCATCCTTCATCACCACCTTAGCTTCCTCGTTAAGCTGCTCTCCATCCTTCATCACCACCTTAGCTTCCTCGTTAAGCTGCTCTCCATCCTTCATCACCACCTTAGCTTCCTCGATAAGCTGCTCTCCATCCTTCATCACCACAACTTCCTCTGTAAGCTGCTCTCCATCCTTCATCACCACCTCAGCTTCCTTGTTAAGCTGCTCTCCATCCTTCATCACCACAACTTCCTCTGTAAGCTGCTCTCCATCCTTCATCACCACAACTTCCTCTGTAAGCTGCTCTCCATCCTTCATCACCACCTCAGCTTCCTTGTTAGTTGTTCTCCCTCCTTTTTCACTACCTCAGCCTTCCAAGCAAGCCACTCTCCATCCTTCATCACCAGCCCAGATTCTGCAACAGCCTATCCCTATTACTTGTACACCCATCCGCAACCGAACCACTGTCCCGCAGTCACTGGCGCGGCCGCGGTGAAAATCATCTAATATTTAATTTGTACGCTGGCACGTGGCCAAACTATTACGAGCACGAATTGGGCATACCCACCGACCGAGCCATACTGGCCAAGGCCAGCTTCTCCACTACTAATATTCGATCACTATTCGACGTATCGTTTCCGTTGGTGCATTCTCAGCATCCGCTATCGGCGCCACCCCAGGCCGTCCCATCTACGGAGCCCTATCTAGCCAAGGCTAGGCGGCCCATTTTGCTCTCCTTCAAAGGCAAACGCTACGTTATTGGCAGCGGCAGCGCTAGTAGGAATTCGTTGTATCATCTTGACAACGGTCGGGATATTCTATTGTTTACGACTTGTCGTCATGGCGACAATTGGCGACGTTTTAGCGACTCCAGATGCGCTTTGGATAATGCCAGGTTATTATTGATTTTTTTAAATTTGTATTAACTAGAAGCCTAAAGTAAAGGATCGCTAAAGTTTATAATTCAGTTTGACCTCGCTGACGCTTGCCGTTTCACAGATACGGTATGTGGGACTACGACAGTTTGCTGCACAATTCCACCTTCTGCCTGGTGCCTAGAGGCCGGCGTCTGGGTTCATATCGCTTTCTGGAGGTGCTACAGGTGTGATTCAATGTTGCAGCGTCTGTATCCCTGAATCCCAATTCTCCGGATCCCCAAATCCCAATGCTCCAGATCCCCAAGTCCTTAAATCCTAACGATTCAGATCACCGTATACCATCGCTTCGATCTCTAGATCTCAATGCTCCAGATAAAGAATTTCTAATACTTCAAATCCCTAATCCTAACGGTTTAGATCGCCAAATCCGAATACTCCAGATTCCCATATCCTAATGCTCCAGATCCCCAAATCACAATATTCCAGATACCTAAATCAAAATACTCCAGATCCCCATATCCCAACGTTCCAGATCCCCGAATCCCATTTTATCCCAATTTTATCCCAAAATCCCAATACTCCGGATCCCCAAATCTTATTTTTCCAGATCCCTATATCCTAACGCTCCAGATCCCCAAATCCCAATGCTCCAGATCCCCAAATCCCAATCCTTCAGATCCCTAAATCCCTATGCTCTACATCCCTCAATATCAAATCTCAAGATTCCCACAAATCCCAATGCTCCAAGTCATATGTCTATGTTAAGATTCTTTTTAATCTTTTATGTTAATCCTAAATCTCCCCCAGGCCGGATGCATCCCCGTAGTACTATCAAACGACTGGGAGCTGCCGTTCTCCGAGGTGATCGACTGGCGCCGCGCCGTTGTCTGGGCAGACGAGAGGCAGCTGCTGCAACTGCCAGACATTGTCCGGTCCATACCCGACTGGCGCATAATACAGATGCGTCAACAGTGCCGATTTCTCTATAGCGCCTATTTCTCATCGGTGCAGGCTATTGTTAGGGTGACCCTGGAGCTATTGGCCGATCGTATTGGCTATTTGAGACGGCCGGGTCTATTTTGGAATAGTCGACCAGGCGGACTGCTAGTTAGGCCGACATTCTCGCTTAATCCCTGCTATTATCCGTTCTACGGGCCCAGGCCGGGGCCTTGTCCGC
>CATNEM010000212.1:142500-205000 GCA_950096795.1 Macrostomum cliftonense | reverse complement strand
CATAGATACGGAGTTCAAGGACACCATGTACAGAAACTTCGCGTCCGACATTGTGGAGGCCATCTATGCCAGGGTGAAGGAGAGCATGTCAACCTGTCAGTCAATTAGTCAGTCTAATTACTCCAAGACCGTCTTCATCACTGGCACGACGCCCTACAACGCCTATTTTGGCGTTAGAAAAATCATCGCCAGCTTCTTCCGGTTCGAGTCGCGCAGCAACTCGCTGAAGGATCCAGTTTGGTCGGCCAAGACTGAGGTCCTATTCAAAGAAGACGCAAATGATCGTCGGATTGCCTGGGACTTGAGCTCCTGGTGCTGGAACTTTTTGGACGCCGAGGTTAATGCGAATAGAAGACAATCGGCTTCTAGGAAGTCGCAGATTAGCGCTCCAAATTCTTAGCTTTTATGCAGGAATCGCTTTTAATTAGTTAAGACATTCACTTTTAGACCTTTATTTATGCAGGGAAAATTTTATTTTCGATGAGTATCGCAATATTTTTTCAACTAGCTATAGTGCTTCTACTGAAACTAGTCAATATAGTTTCCAAGTTTCACTTTTGAATTTGTGATTCTACTTAACGCTTAAGGCTTTAAAACTAGATAATAAAATTTTAACAAATAAAACACGTGGACCCAGCCGTCCATAAAAGAGTTTTTGCGAGTAACAACTTGGTGTTGAATGGTTTGGTTATTCGTCATTTTTTCAACTAGGAATTGGAATCTACAGTGGTGGGAATTAAGCCACACATAATAGAAGTGCTTCTTCCACTTTATTACAGTCCCAGCTCGTAGCGAGCTTCAATTTAGCTAAAAGTATGCCTGGCTATGCCATAGACTATTCTGAACTTTTCGTTAAAAAAACAGCTCGGGAGTGGGGTGTCGGGGCCTTGCATTCTTGGATTCTTTAACCTCAGTTTTAAGTCATTCGGCCAGCCCATTTGAATCGCTCGTGTAACGCAGTCATTTCGAACTGATCAGCAAAGAAATTCCCAACGAATTCTAAGTCATGGAGGTGCAAACGCTGTTAGCTCGGACTAACAGTATGATTGGCTCTGAAGTGGGCAGGAGTACAACGTTCACTAACATGGCGGAGATCTCCTTGGTGGATTGGTTCGGTCAGATGACTGTGAAGTGCAAGTCTATACTATTGGCTATGTGCCAGCACTCGGATCTGCTACAAAAGTACGACCTGTCTTCGAAAGATCCAAGCTCGCCAATGATCTACTGCAGCTCGCACATGTCGGGAAAGTACACCTACGATATGGAGGCATTCCCAATGCTAGCCAAGGTGGAGTCCAACTTTAGCGGCAAGCAGTTGCAAGTTGAAGAGCTAGTTTACCATAAAATGTTTGAGACAATTATTGAACGCTACACCAAATCTAGCCAGAAGCCTAACCAAGTGCTCCGCGACACCAGATCCTCGGAGTTCTGCTACCGCTTAGCAATTAAAGTCGAGGCCGTGCCAGCTAAGAAAGCCCAGAAACCCCGGCGTTTAGTGCTGCTTCGAGAGTTCCTAATTTTGCAATACTTGTGGGAATGCTACTACAGGGAATTAAGGGCGAACCATTGCGGAACGGACCAGATGATTGGCTTCCCGATGCCGTTCGAATTCCGAAACGTTATCGGCTGCAAAGATTACGATTTCACAGAGGACAGCATGAGCTACATGCACTACAATATCTACGGAGCCGAGGATAAAATTGCGCTATGCGCTATTCCGCAGACGGTACCCGACTGTACCAGTACAACAATTGGATCGTCGCTGAGCTACATGTCGTTGGAGAGGCTGGGGCCCAGTCTCAACTACCTGTGCGACTTGATGCGATCGCAGGGCAGGAATTTCACCATGTCGAGCGCATTGAAAATCTACGATCAAATTCTTTGCCGACTGATGATCACGCACAAGTACGGCGTAGTTCACAGCGATCCGAATCCTTCGAGCTTCTGTTTTGGCCCGGGCGAGAGTTGCAATGTGCTCTACATTAGCGAATTCGGCTCAGCCGTTGTCAAGCCGGAGCCAAACCGGCACGTGCCTCGATTTCACGACCGATTCGTCTCGTTTTTGCGCTTCCGCGAGAGGCAATGCCACTTTGTGCAGGACATCGAGTCGGCATTTTACATTCTGCTCTACATGCTGGTTGGCCGCCTGCCATGGGACTCGAGAGCTATGTCTAGCCCGAAGCCAGAGGGCTCAACAGCCATGATCATGTCGCAGATTGAAGATCCCTATACTGAGCGCACCCTGACCGTGGAAGAGAAGGAGAAGTTCTGGCAGAATCAGGATACTCTAAATCGAGCAATACGCGTCATCGACATGGAATTCTACGAGCCCTTGTACGTCAGCTTCGCTGTTGACCTATTGGAAACTTTGTACTCGCGCACGAGAGAATGTTTGCAGTTGAGTTCGACTATTAGTATCAATACGTTCATGAAGGACTGCTGTGTGAGCAGTACTCAGTCTTACAATGTGTACTACAGCCTCCGCCGCGTCATAGCTACTTATTTTCGCTTCGAAACTCTCGGACTATCGCTCAGGGATCAACAGGGCAGTGTTAAACTCGAGCAGCTGCTTAGGGACAGCCACCAGGACTTGCGAATCGCTTTCGATCTGAGCCATTGGTGCTGGAACTACCTGGACCCTAAGCCGCCTGGCACTTCGTCATCCAGTAAGGCGTCGAGGCTGTCCTTCAAGACCTGAGCGAGCTGTCCAGTTCGAGGAGGCAGGACAATTGCTTTCGTCCTATTAACAATATTTTTTATCTTACTAATTTATTTACTTTGTAAGCGATATTGTCGTATTCTGACCATTTGTATTCATTTTATTGCTTTTCAGAAATTTTCAGTGCTCTTACGAGTAACTTTACCAGTACCAGAACCAGTAACATACCAGTTACCTACTTGTAACCTACCAGTACTTACCTGTAACCTATCAGTAACCTACCAGTACTTACCTGTAACCTATCAGTAACCTACCAGTACTTACCTGTAACCTATCAGTAACCTACCAGTACTTACCCGTAACCTACCAGTACTTACCAGTAACCTACATTTAAACGTAATATACTGTACCAGTAAAACGCGTGTACTTTATCCGCAACAGTTTTCGTGCGCATAACTGTACGAACATTCTGGTAATGTACACGTTTCTATCTTCTGCATGTTTGCAGTAACCATAAAATTATATGAACTAACTCTGGCAAGCTCAGTTACAAGAAATAAAAGCCGCTATACAAAAAGTTTTCATAAAAGGTGTGTAAGTGACAGTTAAATTTAGGCGTTTTATTTAATTTTTTTATTGAAAACCCAAAAATTTCGTTTCTCCCAATCAAACACATGAAGAAAATCCATTAGATTTATAACTGACTATACAAATCATATTTGAATATGAAGCAAATAAATATGTAATACATTGGGTCTTCAGGTACTCTACATTCAGAAAATATCGTGCATTTATTATACATGAGCCATGCGATTCGCAGCATTCAAATGTAGCAGTCAACAATGTACAAGTTTCTTCATAAATATTTTCAGTAAAAAAGTCATACATTCCTTTTCGTATATTAATAGCTAAAAAAATTAGATTCGTAAGTTAGCCTGCTTCAAGCATATAAGTACTTTAGTTATAGCTACTACGCATGCTGGGGTTTGTCTTTTTGGTTGAACACCCAATTTTACGACTCGTAGACACTGAGCGACACGGCCTCTCAGGGACGCAGGGAGTCAGAAAATGAAATTAATGGGGAGTCATATGGAGGATTATTGTCGAGTCTAGATGACAGCTAACAAAGATTTTTAGGGAGGCCTGTCTTCTAAACGATGACGACAATTGATTGACAAGTTTTTGCCACCTCACACCATCGATTTCTTG
This sequence comes from Macrostomum cliftonense, assembly GCA_950096795.1. Taxonomy (NCBI): domain Eukaryota; kingdom Metazoa; phylum Platyhelminthes; family Macrostomidae; genus Macrostomum; species Macrostomum cliftonense. The sequence continues at coordinate 201,132 of CATNEM010000212.1, read as the reverse complement.
CCGACAAAATCAATCGGCGGGTTTATCTGCGATACTCGACGCAAAAAACTTGCCGCAGCCGTCGACGATCGGCGACCGCCGTTTGGCACCGCGGTGCTGGAGCCGGCGCCGCCCTGATTGTCTTCGGGTTCGGCTGTCTTCAGCTTGTACAGCTCCTCGACAATCTCGGCGGCGCACAGGTCACCAATGTTGTCGGCGATCATGCGCAACAGGAAGACGCCGTCGTGTGCCAGAAACTGATTGACAAATTTTTTACGACTCCGTTTTTCTTCGTCCGACTCGCCAGCTGACGAATGCAGCACCAATAGGTAGCGTTTGACAAAATTCTGCCGATGCTTGTACACCAGCAGGCGCAGCAGCCACACAAAGGTTGAGCAGATGGTCAGCGCTAGGCACAGTATTGTCCAGAACCACAGGAAAATGTAGATCTTTTCGTTGAGCATGTTGACTGGCAGCACGCACTGTACAGAGCGAATGTTCCACTGGCCGACGTGTTTCGCCGGCACGTCGCAGAATGTCACCCTGGGGAACACCATGGTCTGCTCCCACTCCCTGCCTCGCAGCAGGTTGCTCATGCAGTGCCAGCCGAATGCCAAACTGTCGAATCCTAGAAACGATTGCATGATGAACAGGTGTGCGACGCCAACCAGGACGTAGATCATCTTGTTAGTGATGTACAGAGCTATGAGCATGGTGCCTGATCGTTTGCCAAACCAGAAACAGGGCAGGAATCTGTGACAGGCCTGGTGCACTCTCTCGCGACCGCCTTTATTTTTATAAGCCAATTTACGCCCAGACTCTAGCCCGGCGCCGTTGTCTTTCATCTGACCGCAGCCCCGACAATTCATCGTTTTCTCAATGTGTCTGGCCAAAAAGTTGACAAGCTTCTTCTTGCGCTCCTGGTCCATGGTGGCCGCGTCGGCGGCGAATTTCACGATGGCGTTGGGATTGTAGCCAGTCTGAAGGGCCATGATCTTCCAAACCAGGTGCGGCACGTACACTAGCAGGGCCTCCAGCGCCAGCACGAATGGCACCCACTGATAATAGTCTGTGAAGGGATGGAGGCATTGAAACTAGCAGAGCGAAAAAGTGACTGACATTTTTTTAATCAACAATTAAAGTGTGAGAAACAGATTCATCAGCGTGGAGTTCCAGCTGCGCCTGGAATAAATTAATATTCCTTATCAACCTAGAGAGAATAAGAGAACACAACAGACAGTAAAGGTTTGCAAACAGCTAGCAAGAAACCGCCTCCAATGAGAACAATGTCAACGCAATACTGACTGACTGTCAGACCTCAATTTATCCTTCTCACTCTGTCTCTCTGTGTGTTCGCAGGCGTACTAAATCTTAATGGCTATCGCCTTAGCAGCGCGCCATTAATTTTACGCCACATGACCGAGGCTTGGGGTGAGCGATGAAGTGAGTAAATAGAAACAGAGAGATGAAGGGGGAGAGCTAAACATAGAGATATTTTTATGTGCGTCACAGGGGTGTGCGCTCCGGCCTGACGTATTATTTTGCTGTGTTTTCAAAATTTCAATTTGAAAATTTCACATGACCTCGCGCCTAAAGCTGCTCATGGTTTTTGAAGGCCCAGCATGAGTCGAGTCGACTAGCTTGTTTTGAACGCTTGGGGTCAAATTTGAATAAAATACTGGTGCCTTTCCTGGTGACATAATCGCACGAGTTAAGAGAGAACGCGAGTTGAGCAAAAATTTCTAGGCTAGGTAAACAAACTGAACTGAGGTCACTGACCCAAATCCTAGGGTCTTTGTCTTAAAACTAGTAAAAATATAGCGAATGAACGCACAGTACACAGACTGAATTACGAGCTACATCCGCCTGACTTTCTCATCGTCACTCAGTGTACATTTAGACAGTGTAAAAGCCTAAAATGTTAATGTTTTGCCGCTAAGAATCGAACCCAAGGACACACGGTAAATGTGTTTCCGCTCTGCAACTACAACAATTTATTGAAAAGCAGTGCCTAATATGTAATGAAGATACCATAGTATGATTTTTACTCACTCAATTCGGACTTTTTCCTGGCTGCCATTTCCGGATGGTCCGGTTTCATATAGGCCACATGGTACGTGTTCTGAATCCAGCAATAATTCTCGGTGTATTCCTCCCAGGGCCTTGGCCATTCCGGAGGCACCCAGCACTGTATGGGCGTGAAAATGTACTGCCGCATGGCAATAACAGCCGTTGAAATGATGAGAAACGCACCGGTCCATTGGTAGTTGACCTTGTCTGAAAAATCTTCGGCATTGATTAGGCTGCCGAATTTGAATTTGCTGAATCGGAAGAAGAAATCCGTGTTCATGACTGCTTATCAGGTAGATCGCCTGCGCAAACCTCTACAGTATCAGTTTGGTATGCGTCTACTAATGCGAGCTTTTGTTGAGTACGCTTGCTTAACTGAAACTGGTCTATGAAACGGCGAGGCGGGCTAATGCACACTTTATAGCACTCATATTTCGGACTGTCTTATTATTCTCAAAACCCTGAGCACGGCGTGTGTACCACGTATATTACGAGCTGCTCACCAACGCTTGGGTACCTCTCTCCTCCGTCTCTTATTCTTCTTTCTTTCTCTCGCTTGTCGGTATTTGGGTGCTTCCATGTGTTGAATCGTACCAAATATAGAACACTTTGTGTACACAAAAATTTGTCATCAAACTCTGACCCAATACTGCCTCTCTGCATCTTCATGTAGTGTGAGCATCTTTTCCACTATCTACTATCTTCGTTAGCGTGTTGTATATTAGGTTCGTCGACATCACAAGACCTAAAAACCACAACGCCAATAAACAACGTCCATCGCAATACCTAAAATTCATAGCGCCGAAAAGTCGAAATGCAGAATGTTTGCAGAGTTTTCAGTGTTGTGTCTTTTAGATCTTATCAATTTTAAGTATTGTGATGGACTCTGCATTCTGAGGTTTCGGCGCTATGAATTTTAGGATAGAATAATAGACAATAAAAAAATAAGTTTTCTTCTTGCGATGCTTCTGTAGTGCAGATAAGGGATTATCAGGGGAAGAGCTTTTTAGAGTCACGAGACAGAATGAAACGGAAAAAATTTAGTCGCATTGGGTATTTGTGATTGGTCAGAATCCAATCCCAACACAAGTAGCTACTGATTGAATATACGAGTGTGTAAAATTAAAGTGCTCACAAAAAATTAGCTTTTAAGCAATTTTGGGTCAGGTGCAACGGAGTCGTCACGTGCTTATTAAATACCAATGTTGTTGGTAACTTCGAGTGTGAAAGCTATTTTGATGAATAAAAAGAATAAAAATATTTTTTATAAACCTGTTCGTGCTTGAGTAAAAAAAATTTTCCATTTTTTTTCTGCAAAAAATTTATTGTCTTGATAGTTGAAAAAGTGTCAGTCAAAAGTATACGAGCGTATTCTCGTCGATGTTGCTTCTCAGGGGCAGCCGTATGTACCCTCGTCCTGGGGCAGGCCATTGTGTTGGAAACATAGTTTAGTTGATTTTAAGCGTTGCATTTTATTTTTATTTATTTATGAATGAACATTTAAATTCAATTGTATCTATATCTGCTTATCTATCTATCTATCTATCAATCTATCTATCTATCTATCTATTTATTTATCTATCTATCTATCTATCTATCTATCTATCTATCTATCTATCTATCTATCTATCTATCTATCTATCTATCTATCTATCTATCTATCTATCTATCTATCTAACTAATTTATGGACCCTATTCTCAAGTAATACTACTCAAGACTAACCAAATCGCAGCCCTCATCTTTTTCTTCTTCATCCTGAAGTCCGTGATACTGTAGTAAACGCTTCAACATCACAGCCTGGTACTGGCACACCGACTCGATGTGTGACAGCCTGAAAGAATGATTTTGAGCATAAATCGAAATCAACCATGCATACAGCATTAAATATTTCACTGGGCGAGCTAACACTAATCGGTCAGCAAGCCACAGTGATGCAATACTTGCCGCTTCTGCTGCTGCTGCAACTCAATAAAATAACGCCTGTTGAAACTCATCTCGGCTTGAAAATTAGTGCGCTGAAACTCCTCCAGCAGTTGCATTCGCTCCAATCGACGCTCCGTGCTGTCAGCATCGTGGAGTTGGTGATCAACTTTGGCGGCCTGCTGCTGCGCCTCCAGCAGGCAGTCTTTGTCGCTGTTACCCGGTCTGGCTGACTTCTTGAGAGACTGACTCAGCTGGCGAGCCATCAGACTGAGTCGCTTCCACACGGTTGCCAGCTTCGGGTTGTGAGGGTGCTAATGTGTAAAGAGCGAAAGGTCCTGGGCTCTAAATCCTACTCTGTGCGAGACATTTTTCTTGAGATTGTTGAAATTGGGAATCAATATGATGGGATCACAGCCATTTAATTGGGATTTTAAAATATGAATAGTCACTTTTAGGTACAGCTTTTGATGATTAATAATGTGACTGAATAGTACTAATAGTAATAAACTGACCAGATTAACCAGAGGGTCGGTCAGGCAGTCTCTCTCCTCAACCGCCGACATTCGATCAACTACTAGAAGTAGGCGGCGAGGCATTTTCGCTTCCATTTCGGCGTACCACTGCACCTGCCGCGCGATTCGAGTCAAAATAGCGTGGCGCTGAATCTGCTCAATGTCGCCGACCGCCAAACCGATCTGAGGGGTGCCGAGGCGATTTTTGTATACTACTGTTTAGTTCTTGTCTAAAAGTAGTATGATTCGTTAAATAAGTGTTAATTTACGATATTCAAAATTTTTTATGATGACAAAAACATTTATAGCAACTAAAGTCCCTTGTCTGGTGTAAAAGCAATGTGTATTACATATGTTTATTCTTGAGGCGCGCCCTGTGACGCTGCTTTTCGCCATCTTGACAGAGTATTTTGTTGTTGCTGTTGTTGTTGTTGTTGTATTACTAATGATCTAATCTCCTTAGTCACGTGTCTAAAGTACATAGCCTATCATTTAAATTCGTTCAGCATAGGAGTTGTAGCCATAGGAGTTGTAGCCTAGTGGCTAGGGCGCCAGCCTCATGACCGGAAGGTCGTGGGTTCGAGTCCCGGCCCCTAGGAGACAATTTGTGCCCTTGAGCAAGGCACTTAATCCCCGCATTGCTTCAGTCCACCCAGCTGAGATCGGGTACCAGTTTGAGCTGGGTAAATATAGTGTGTGTGTTGCGGCCCCTCCAGCCCGTCAGGCTGAAAGCTGTACACAGCCCTCGGATGCGCCGCCAACTAGCTGCGGCTGTGCCTTGGGCTGTACATCTGATCGAAAGGTCGGGTGTCTAAATTTATTTTTTTTTATTTTTCAGCAAGGATCTAATGTCTCACATTAAATTCCCAAAGCCGCGTTCATTAACTGAACATCTGTAGCTTATATTCAATTAATATATTCACGAAAACCAGCACTCACCAGCAGGTTCACCAGCAGAATGGGCATCAGCGTGATGAAAACCGCCAGCATGGACAGCGTCACCACGGGATGATGGAGCGTACGCCTATCCTCGTCAAACAGCTTAGAGACGAATGTATTGAGGTAGTCGTACTCGCCTAGCATCATCAGGGCGGTCTTCAGGAAGGCGAGCATCGGCTGGCTCCAGGCGTCCATGGCCGTGTCCCGGATGAGCGGTTGGTTGTCGCTGTAGTAGGCTGGGTAGCTGGCAGCAGCGCGAGCTCTGGCTTCGTTGAACAATGAGTCAGCCGTCAGCTCCGACATTGTGGAGCTGTTGCTGCTGCTGACGCTGATGCTGTAGTTGCTGCTGTCATTGTTTTCCACTCCGAATAGTGAAACTTGCTCGTTGAATTGGTTCCGCTCAGTTGGTGTCTAAATTAGTGGATTGGATTCAGTGGAAGATTGTACATTACTGTAGATCGAAACTGAAACTCCACGAGCTCAAAAGTTAGTACGAGAGTAGGCTATATTTTGTTCTCAAGCTCAAAAAACATCTCAAGCCCGAAAATTCTCAAGCTCGAAACCTTGGTTTACTATGAGATTAGTACCAAAGCCGAATTCTATTTATTATTGATATTCAGTCTTACCATACAGCCCAGCACCAGATCGCGCAGAGGTGACGGTTCCTGTAATAAAATATTTACTGATTTTGTAGCAAAGTAGTTAAAAAAACGTCCTTGATAGACAACTCAAGCTCACCGTCGGGCTGACATCCTTCAACGCCGGAGAGGGTTCGTATTGCAGCAGAAGGTGAAATGACAGACCGAATCCAATCACCAGAATGGAGAATAGCATCAGCACGCGGATGAGGGTCTGCAGAATCTCCGTGAACATGATCACGTATAGGCCGAACATTTCGTAGCTGAATTGTTGAAATTTTGAGGACACACTAGCACTTAAACACTCAGATTGTCTAACACATTCGAAACTCATAAGGTATAATTAGACTCACCGTTGAAAGAACAGCAGAAAGTTAAACCAGGCTAGAAAAACTGCAATGGAACCAGCCGCCTGTTCGAAATGATAAGGCTGGCCAGTGAGGTGTGGCAGCACGTAGATTAGGGTGACGCCATAGAGCGCGTTCTCCAAGTAGTTCACCGCGTCGGTGAGGTAACGCAGGCGCTGGAATGTCCGGGTTTCAGTGTGATGATTCTGTCTAATAGTTTGATGATTCTGTCTAATAGGTTGATGGTTCTGTCTAATCGGTCGATGATTCTGTCTAATAGATTGATGATTCTGTCTAATGGGTTGATGATTCTGTCTTATAGGCTGATGATTCTGTCTAACAGTGTGATGATTCCGTCTAATAGTTTGATGATTCTGTCTAATAGGCTGATGATTCTGTCAAATGGGTTGATGATTCTGTCTAATAGTTTGATGATTTTGTCTATAGCTTGATGATTTTGTCTAATAGGCTGATGATTCCGTCTAATAGTTTGATGATTTCGTCCAATAGTTTGATGATTCCGTCTAATAGTTTGATGATTCTCTCCAATAGGTTGATGATTCTGTCCAATAGGTTGACGATCCTGTCAAATAGTTTGATGATTCTGTCTAATAGGCTGATGATTCCGTCTAATAGTTTGATGATTCTGTCTAAAAGTTTGATGATTCTGTCTAAAAGTTTGATGATTCTGTCTAATGGTTTGATGATTTCGTCTAATAGTTTGATGATTCCGTCTAATAGTTTGATGATTCTCTCCAATAGGTTGATGATTCTGTCCAATAGGTTGACAATCCTGTCAAATAGTTTGATGATTCTGTCTAATAGGCTGATGATTCCGTCTAATAGTTTGATGATTCTGTCTAAAAGTTTGATGATTCTGTCTAAAAGTTTGATGATTCTGTCTAATGGGTTGATGATTCTGTCTAATGGGTTGATGATTCTGTCTAATAGTTTGATGATTCTGTCTAATAGGTTGATGATTCTGTCTAATGGGTTGATGATTCTGTCTAATAGGTTGATGATTCCGTCTAATAGTTTGATGATTCTGTCTAATGGGTTGATGATTCTGTCTAATAGGTTGATGATTCTGTCTAATAGGTTGATGATTCTGTCTAATAGTTTGATGATTCTGTCTAATGGGTTGATGATTCTGTCTAATAGGTTGATGATTCCGTCTAATAGTTTGATGATTCTGTCTAATAGGTTGATGATTCTGTCTTATTGGTTTGTGAATCTCTCTAATGGTTTGATGATTATGTCTAATTTTTTATTATTTTGTGTAATTCTTTGATGATTCAGTCTTAAAATTTATTGTCACACATGTGACGGTTTTATAACCTTAAAAAGAAACAATTGGTGCTATCACAGGGGCATTACTGCATAGATTGCAAAATAGTTGCAGTACCTGCTGATACAACTGTATTATCTCCTTGATCCAGTTGGCGATGCAGAATACAACAATGAAAGTTGGTGAGACCAGGTGCTCCCAGCTGTCCTCCTGTGTTGTCGGTTTATTGTTTAGGTTAAATAAATATAAATAGTATAATTTGCCAGTAGCCAAGTTCAAAAGCATCTTAACTCAATCTTTAATGTAAAACTCACTTTCGGAAGTGAACACTCGTTAGGCTGGTCGGAGTGCTTCAGCTGTTTGCGAATGGTTAGACAGGACAGCATCACCAGAAACACGGTGTACACCAGCAGGCTGAAGTTGTGAATCCAGCAGCCGTACTGGCGCCTAATGGTGCAGTTTAGGTTACGGATATGTTTCGTCACGCTTTTGTGTCATATCAATTATTCATTGATTGATTGACGCTTACCATTTCATTTGCAGGTAGTTTTCCACAACCGGATGAATTAGCAGATTGGTTCGTTGCAGCCTGACCATAAGCTGAAAATGAAGGCCACCTCTGGACATTATGCAATTTTGCAATTTGAAGCCACGTGATTTTATGGAATCGTAGAGTGACTTCTACCCCCTTTGGCTTCTACCCCCTTTGGCTTCTACCCCTTAAGTTTCTACCCCTTAGGTTTCTATCCCTTAGGCTTCTAGCCTTTAGGCTTCTTACCGTAGAATTCTAGCCTTTTCTGCTTCTAAATTAAACTACAGGCTTTCTCCTTCTTGGTTTTCTAATCCCAAAGCGTCCCACAGTTATTAGTAATGTAGCTTACCACAGTAGCTACAAAATGCACCATATCTGTATTTAGGCATTGCCCTTAACTACTGACCTGCACAGACGGCAGGTAGTCATACTTTCTCGAGGTCCTCTGCTCAATTTCGGCTATCTGATTCGGATCCACTTGCAGCATTGAGAAGTCGTAAATCTTCTGTAATAATTTAGAATTTTTATTACAGAAATAACTCATGCGTCACGTCAACGTAAACTCGGAAGAGACCTCTGTTCAGCTCACCTTTCCTTCAGTCTCCTCGATACAACGATCCAACAGTGGCTGAAGTGTTTTTTTAAAGAAAATTCGTGCTAAAATCCGTAGGAATGAGTCTATTCTAATGTCTTTGTACATAAGAGCAAATTAACTTAAATATTCTGAAGTTCTTAGTACTTCTATAAGCAACTAACATCAATAAACTTCAGAGATCGGTGTCACCCACACTGCAGTCCTTCGGATCCCTCAGAGGTTGGTGCTACACACTCTGTAGTGCTTCGGCACCCTCAGAAGTTGGTGCTACACACTCTGCAGTGCTTCGGCACCCTCAGAAGTTGGTGCTACACACTCTGCAGTGCTTCGGCACCCTCAGAAGTTGGTGCTACACACTCTGCAGTGCTTCGGCACCCTCAGAGGTTGGTGCTACACACTCTGCAGTGCTTCGGCACCCTCAGAGGTTGGTGCTACACACTCTGCAGTGCTTCAGCTCCCTCAGAGGTTGGTGCTACACACTCTGCAGTCCTTCGGCACCCTCAGAAGTTGGTGCTACACACTCTGCAGTGCTTCGGCACCCTCAGAAGTTGGTGCTACACACTCTGCAGTGCTTCAGCTCCCTCAGAGGTTGGTGCTACACACTCTGCAGTGCTTCAGCTCCCTCAGAGGTTGGTGCTACACACTCTGCAGTGCTTCAGCTCCCTCAGAGGTTGGTGCTACACACTCTGCAGTGCTTCAGCTCCCTCAGAGGTTGGTGCTACACACTCTGCAGTGCTTCAGCTCCCTCAGAGGTTGGTGCTACACACTCTGCAGTGCTTCAGCTCCCTCAGAGGTTGGTGCTACACACTCTGCAGTGCTTCAGCTCCCTCAGAGGTTGGTGCTACACACTCTGCAGTGCTTCAGCTCCCTCAGAGGTTCGTGCTACACACTCTGCAGTGCTTCAGCTCCCTCAGAGGTTGGTGCTACACACTCTGCAGTGCTTCAGCTCCCTCAGAGGTTGGTGCTACACACTCTGCAGTCCTTCGGCACCCTCAGAAGTTGGTGCTACACACTCTGCAGTGCTTCGGCACCCTCAGAAGTTGGTGCTACACACTCCGCAGTCCTTCAGCTCCCTGAGTTTCGCATTCAAACGCTAAAAATCTTACCTCGGTGCACTCGGGCATGTGGCGAATGGTTTCAAACACAGGCCACTTGGAGCTGTACTGGCAGTGCATGATCTCTTTCCAACGGCAGTGGCCAACGCAGGCTTTCACCACGGCAACTTGGCCTTTGGCGATGGCGCAATTGATGAAGCTGTCGCCGTGGATGTCGGATTGAAGCTGGGCGTTCTCGCTCAACAAGTAGAGCATGGCGTCAATGTGACTCTGCTCCGCTGCGTAGTGAAGCGGCGTTTTCTACAGTAAGAAAAGGGCGCGAGGTTTCTTAGGGTCATACTGATAGATTCCCACAGTCGTAGATAGGATGATTTTGGAAGACTAAGTGTAATGATATCTCTCCCACTAACCCCGCATTTCGTTCTGGCATCGATTCCAGACTTGTTGACGCTGATCAACTGTTTGAGGATGTCGGCGTGTCCAAATTCTGCAGCCACGTGCACCGGAGTTTTGCCGCAGAAGCCTCTGAAATCAGTAGCATTGGATGTTGTCAAGCTTCAGCGCACCTCGCACGAAAATTGTGTTTTTAACACTCGCCTGTTAAACTGAGATCCCTTGCTGAGCAGGTAGGAGACAATCCGATGATGTCCAAACATGCAGGCAATGTGCAAAGCCGAGTAGCCAACCACATCCTTGTGATTCATCTCGGACGGATGCAGTTCGATGATGTTTCGACAAGTCTTCAGTCGGCCGTATCTGGCCGCGTAGTGAATCGGCGCCTTTTTGTCATTGTTGGACACGTTGCAGATGGCGCCAGCCGCTAGGAACAATTGCAGGAAGCGCAGGTCGCCTCTCTTGGCCGCGTAGTGCAGCGGGGTGCTGCCCGTCTGGTCTCGCTTGTTGATGAGGACGGAGATTTCCTGGCCCTGTTGCGTTGCGCAGGTTTAAGACGAAGTTACAAGTTCGGTTGGGACAGGAGAATGTAGAAAACACTATTGTAAATAGAGTAATAATATGAATACATAATAATATGCAGGAGGACTGTCGGCACCTCGACGCTTGAAGCGATATTAACCCACAACCGGCGAGGGGGCATCCTGAAGCGCGATCAGTCACGGTACGCCGGCATACACACACACACACACACACACACACACACACACACATGACTTGTGTACAAGCGGTTATGCAGGAATGTACACTCTCTATGTAAACTTGCGCGTAAAATTGATCAACTGGCCCATGGCCCAAAAAATTCGTGCACAAGGCCCCAAGTCCCCTAATTAATGTGACCCTGCGCACGAAACAGCGCTAGGGAAAATAAACAAACTAAAACGCGGGATCGAACCTGGACCTGTGACACACGAGGCCCCTTGTAAATAGAGTACCTAAATCCCTAGCAACTCGCCTTATTTTTGTGCAGATAATCTAGACACCCTGAACCGCCGCTGAGCACAATCAGATGAAGAATATTCCGCTGTTGTTCGTCTTCAACTTGAACGCAGCTGCCAGCCTGTAGCAGAGACTTCAGCGCTGACAGGGAATTCTTCTGGGCCGCAATTAGCAGAGGTGTGCAGCGCTGGTTGTCGATGGCTTCTTTGTTGGCGCCCTGCGGATGTGATGGTTTCAGGAAATTGCTGCGCAGTAACTTGACAGTCATGGATGCGTCGGGGGTACCGAAGGTGGTCAATGAGAGTCTACTGAAAGACTGGAGTTGATAAATGAGTAAAATACATACGAAAACATGGGGTAAAATCATAGCCAGCACCTTCTGAATGAGCCAAGTAACCAATTTAGCGTGATCAAACATTGCCGCCTTGTGCAGCGGTGTGTGCCCATTCTTGTCAGTAGCAGCCAGGACTCCAGCAATTCTAATCTCTGGCTGCTCGCGCAACATGATCTCCAGGAGTCCCAGTTCGCCCTTGGTGCAGGCAAAGTGCACCGGCGTTGAACCATCCTCCTGCGAGTAGTCAATGTCTGCTCCGAGGCGAAGGCACAGTTCGAGCATGCGGGCATCACCTGTCGGAGTTATCGTTTTTGTGGTGTTTAAAATACTGGAATTCAAAGAATGACCAAAGGCACTGGACCCTCTGCGACTGACCCCAGGCGTTTGACCTTCAACTCTAGACTCTAGACACTAGAACCTTTGCGACTGATTCTATACACCGGACCCTCAACGAGTGACCCAATAGACACTAGAACCTTTGCGACTCATTCTAGACACTGGACCATCAACGAGTGACCCAATAGACACTAGAACCTTTGCGACTGTTCCAACACACTGGACCCTATGCGAGTGACCCTAGGCGCTCGACCCTTAAAAAGTGACTACAGACACTTGACCTTAAGCGACTGTGACCGACCCTAGACACTGGAACCTCTGCAACTGATTCTAGACACAGGACCATCAACGACTAACCCTAGACACTGGAACCTCTACGACTGACCCAAGATACTGGACCCGCAATGGCAACATAGCATTTAACGGCAAGCCTCACCAGAGCTAATAGCCGCATGCAAAGGCACATTGCCCTCAACATCCGGTATATTGACCACATCCTTTGCCGAGTTGCTTTTCTGCACGCAGCAGAACTCAACCAATAGTGGCACGGAGCGAAAGCTTCCACTCGCCACGGCCAGATGAATGGGATACAGGCCGGTCTCTTCCGGCTTGCAGGGACTCAGGTTGTGGCTCATCTGCAATTCGGTTGGGCTGGTTGCTGTCACCTAATACCCTGAGTGAGACATCCTGAATGAGACACCCTGAATGAGACACCCTGAATGAGACACCCTGAATGAGACACCCTGAATGAGACACCCTGAATGAGACACCCTGAATGAGAAACCCTGAATGAGACACCCTGAATGAGACACCCTGAATGAGACACCCTGAATGAGACACCCTGAATGAGACACCCTGAATGAGGCACCCTGAATGAGACACCCTGAATGAGACACCCTGAATGAGACACCCTGAATGAGACACCCTGAATGAGACACCCTGAATGAGACACCCTGAATGAGACACCCTGAATGAGAAACCCTGAATAAAACGCACCAGCAGCTGCAGGCACTCGACGCTGTCACGGCTGCAGGCGAAATGCACCGGCAGGCAGCCCCTGTGACCGGGGATGTCTGGCTGCACCCGTGGACACTCCAGCAGCTCGGCTAGGCAGGCGTGATGATTCAGCTCCGCCGCCAGATGCAGCGGCGACATCCGGATGCGGTGGGTCAGCAGGTTCGGGTTGGCGCCCGCTGCGAGCAGCTCCGCCACCGCAGCTGGACGATCCTCTTCCACGGCAGCATGGAGTGGCGTGGCCCCCAGCTTGTCCTGCTTGTCCGGGTCTGAGCAGTGATGGGGTCGATGGGATAATTAGTGGTTTGTGATAATGGGAGATTCAGTAGTGTGGGATAATGGGAGATTCAGCCGTGTGGGATAATGGGAGATTCAGCCGTGTGGGATAATGGGAGATTTAGCCGTGTGGGATATTTGGAGATTCAGTAGTGTGGGATAATGGGAGATTCTGTAGTTTGGTGTAATGGGAAATTTATAAGTCCTGGATGATTTGAGGTGCAGCACAGCATATGATCCCTTTGCATTGGGATTATCTCGAAATGAAAAAAATGGGACAAATATCCTTACCCAGCTCCAGCCTGATGAGCTGCCGGATCGCTCCAACAAATCCCAGGCGGGCAGCCATATGCAGCAGCGACTGGCCCTGCTTGTCAAACTGGCTGTACGTGCGCAGCGCGTCACGACTGCAGGCCGCCTCGAGCTCGTGCAAGTCACCATCGAGCAGCAGCTGAAGCATGAGCCGGGGTTTTGGGGAATTCAGTCTTTTTTATGAATAGAATCATCCCACACTACTGAATCTCCCATTGTCCCAAATTACTGAATCTCCCATTGTCTCACACTCCTGAGTCTCCCATTATCCCACACTTCTGAATCTCCCATTGTCCCACACTACTGAATCTCCCATTATCCCACACTCCTGAGTCTCCCATTATCCCACACTGCTGAATCTCCCATTATCCCACACTGCTTAATTTCCCAGTATCCCACATTACTGAATCTCACATCATTCCACACTGCTGAATCTCCAATAAATCTACCATAAATCTTCCATAAATCTCCCATAAATCTCCCATAAATCTCCCATAAATCTCCCATAATCCCAAAACAGCGCGCGCCCCAACCTGTTGATAATTCAACTCGCATGCGGTCTCCCCCGGCACAGTCTGCTCAGGCAAAGCAAGCGCCGACTCTCTCGCCAGTCGATAGCGGCGCCTTTGATCTTGCTGTTTGATCTTGCCGCGTCCGCCGCCGCCTCGTAGCGCGGCTCTGTCGCAGGAATCAGCCGATTCGAAACTGCAACTATTTGCTGATCCCAGTTTGAGCTTCTCCATATTTCGGCCTGTCAGGGGTAGTAACAAAGTCGCCGTCCAGAATTTTCAGTATTTATAGGGATCTGGGAGCAGCCCGTGTGGACATTGTCGGCGCCTATGGCCTTCGCCCCTCTCCACTTCAGACTAACAGAAATCTAATAAATCTGTTTAATCTTCTTGCGCCCCGGTAGATAAACTGAATGCTCCCCAGCTTCCTCTCAGGGATCGTGAAATGCGATTTGATTTCCTTTCTAGGAATCCATTTAGCACTCAAACAAATGATAAGCTTAATCTCCGATATTGCCTGCAAGGTAAGTTATTGGCCGCTATGACATTGATTTATGACAAATATTAACGCTATTGATAATAGGAACAAATGGGAAGTCAATTTACTTTATGATGTTGATGATGAGGATAATTTCTGGCAGTCAATCCGACTAATTAATCCGATCATTGCGAGTTTGAATTTTGGCTCCTCTCTAGGCACAAATCAACTTGTGTGTGTGCAGTTTATTTTATTACTTCATCAAGGGGGCTTTGCAATATTGTTAATTATATAGTTAGAAGCTGTCGAATTTGCAACGAGGCAGAAAACAATTACTTTGCAAAAGAAATTGCAGGTAAAACTGGGAAACCCTAGCTAACTAAGCAAGGCAGATTATGACGGGTGCATAAGCGGATGGATATGAGCGCAATAAATTTATAATCCAGCACAAGAGCTTCATTATTAATAGTGGGTCTAACAATCAATACTGCACTGTACTTTAGGCAGTTAAGTAATCAAATTGAATCAACCAATAAGTCATTACAGAACACGAATTTGCCCCGCTGGGAAAATTAATCTGGAAGTTGAAGTAGAAGGATATACTCTAATAATACTACTTAATAGTAGACGAAATATGACACGGTATAACTAAGGTAAATAGCTTAGCCAAAAAAATAAACTATGCAAATTTCATAGTAGCCACGCACTCAATACCCAGCCTGGAAGCAGCAATGAGCAAACGAACAATTGAGACAGCAGGAAGCAGCGCAAATTAATTTCCTTTGAAAAAAACCAAGGGATGACAACGAAAACTCTTGTAAATTTGATAAAAAATTATTACTAATTAGCAATGCGAAGTTATAAAATTGCCCTGCGTCCATGGCAGCTGAGTGACACGCATCAATTCGAAAGCAGCAGCCACAGTTGAGGCACTGTTGGTGTATTGGTTCAGTCTGTGTCAGCAGGAGGCGATGCGAGCAGGCTGATGAATAGTAGAGCAAGGCCGGTGTTAATAATAAACACAAACAGCGAGAGTAGGTGCTCTTTGCACCAGTCCTGCAAGTTAATAGAGGTTGGACTTGATGAGTTTTCTATTTAAGGACAGATTAATCTAATACATCTGTGCCATGAACGTGATTGGCTGACCAGTTTCAGTGGGCTTGTCCGTACGCTTGTCTCTCTTTCCCAAAACCTCTTACCTAGGCGGTCGGTGATTGGCTGGCTATCAGCTGACTGTAACTTTCCAGCCATACAAGCCATAAAATTAATCTTTAACACTGATGCAACTAAGTACAGACCATGTACATTGGAACTAAGATAACCTGTCTGTCTAACTCGAAGACTGTACACAAGGAGATTAAAAAAACGTATCTGTGCACGCAATATCTACGAGCTATAAGGGGATTAGTGGCAGAGCGGTAACGCACAGGTCTTTCGACCTGAAGTCCTTGGTTTCGATTCCCAGACTAAATGAATAAATGAACCGGGTTTTATACGACCATGATTTTGAAGTGTTTTGAAATGAAACTATGCCCCAGTGTAGATACATTCACTATGATTAAACAAAAAATTCCTGAAGATTAAAACAGCGCTCCAGATTGCTGTTAGTAGTATCATTAGTATCAATAGCAAGAGGTAAATAATAATCAATCGGATAACCTTCAGATCAGCCAATCGGATTATGATCTCGCCCTGCCGCCTTCTCTCCTCCAATCTGAGCAGTTCCATTCGACGCGCCTCGCTGAGGCGGGACACCTCATCGCGCGACATCATACCGTGCTGCTGAATGCGCTGACAGATGCTCACATCTGGTAGGCTACCCTCGCCGAGATCCTTCGCCAACTGCGCCTGCGACTCGATGCGGTACTGCCTGAGCAGCGGCTGCTGCGGCTGCTGGGGCTGGCGCGGCTGCCTTCGGCAATTGGACTCTAGCTGGACTCGTTTACGGATGCCGTTCTCTATGATGTACGACGTGTCCGAGTCCTTCAGGTTCTCCACGCTGCCAGAGGATGGTTTGGGTGGCGGTTAATTGGATGGCGTAGCTAGCTGAACTTCAGCAAGCCTTAGCTCAACTCACTGACCTTTCAGTAAGCTCCAGATTAACTCTCTGACCTTTCAGTAAGCTCCAGATTAACTCTCTGACCTTTCAGTAAGCTCCAGATTAACTCGCTGACCTTTCAGTAAGCCCCAGCTCAACTCACTGACCTTTCAGTAGGCTCCAGCTCAACTCACTGACCTTTCAGTAAGCCCCAGCTCAACTCACTGACCTTTCAGTAAGCCCCAGTTCAATTCCCTGACCTTTCAGTAGGCCCCAGTTCAATTCCCTGACCTTTCAGTAGGCCCCAGCTCAGCTCCCTGACCTTTCAGTAGGCCCCAGCTCAACTCACTGACCTTTCAGTAGGCCCCAGCTCAACTCACTTGCCTTTCAGTAAGCCTCAGCTTAGCTCCTTGACCTTTCAGTAAGCCCCAGCTCAACTCTCAGACATTAAGTTAGGGCCCTTCATTAGTTGTTATATTACATTGAGCTTCGTTTTCAATGTAATTATGATAAAAATACAAAATACAATATTAAGTAAATTAAATCCAAATATTTAATATTGCTTTTGTCAGCCTAACTGAGAATAAAGCCATCCAAAGTGAGAATCCTGCCTACGCTGACTGCGAAGGGCCTGGCTGCGTCCAGACTTAGTCTATGGGCCAGAGACTATA
Organism: Macrostomum cliftonense; assembly: GCA_950096795.1. Taxonomy (NCBI): domain Eukaryota; kingdom Metazoa; phylum Platyhelminthes; family Macrostomidae; genus Macrostomum; species Macrostomum cliftonense. The sequence goes on along the minus strand of CATNEM010000212.1, from coordinate 183,893 downwards.
AAGGACAAGCAAAGTGATAAAAAGCCATCCAATGTGAGAATCGATCGCTTTTTCTCTTTCCCCCAGCTCTCTCCACTCCTCCAAGCGCAACTCCTCCACTACCGCTTCTCCAACACCCACAGTCTCGTTGCTTTCTTGCCTATTTATCCAACACTTAAAATTAACAGAGTTCAGTCTTCACCACTGCAATAAAAATGCCCGCCTCATCTATGGACCGCCAGCGACTCATCGCGGCCTTTGAGGGACGGCTATTTTCACTCTTTACTTTACTGTACTGTATCATCCAGTGCGTTCCTGTTTCCCTGTTTCCGTTATTCCGTTCAAGCTATTGGCTAATCATATGGCTCAGAAGGTATAAAAATAAAAGAATACGACGCATAGACCAATCGATTCTCACATTGGATGGCTTTTTATCACTTTGCTTGTCCTTTATAGTCTATGGCCCATAGACTAAGGCTGGACGCAGCCAGGCCCTTCGCAGTCAGCGTAGGCAGGATTCTCACTTTGGATGGCTTTATTCTCAGTTAGGCTGACAAAAGTAATACTTTAACCTTCCCTATCCTTTAACACTCGATCTTCTATTCTTCCGAGGCAGCTTTTTTGCATGTACTTTTATCTCGCGCGCAATGCAAACAGAAATTCTAGAAATTCTGCCCAGGTTTCGTGCGTTAGCCAGCTGAACATTACAAAGCCGCGCATCTTTCTTTATGAAGACTGTATTCCATTCTGTATTCCTGCCATTTCGCATGCTGGCAACACCCGAAAATCTTCTTCCCCTTTCTACTTCTGTGATATTTAGCGTTGATTGCCTTAAATGGTGCGGCCATTTTGGCTGGGGATTTCTGGACTGGCGCTCCCTAAACTCTCGAAGCAGACATCCCAAATGCACTAGATTCCTATATTTAGGGAATATTCGTCCCAAACCGCAGTATTACGAGTCCTTTCTTGTCTGTCAATTTTTGTCTGCATATCGATTTTTTTCCTATTGGTTTCTACAGTTTCTGCCGTCTAATTTTCTTAAAATCTTTTTCTTCAGTCTGTGCGCGACCTTATCCATCATATTCCTCACAGCAACAGACAGACAGCGTCACAAAAGGGGGCATCTGAAATACTGAATTCGGTCAAATAGGGGCGTTCCCAAGGGTCGGACTGGGTCAGTTAAGGTCAGAAAAAGTACACAAACCTTTTGGCGAAGTCGTCAGCCGTTGACGGCGCGTGCGAGGCGGCCCCAACCGACGTCGGTTTGACTGGCGGCGCGCTCAGCAGCGAGGGCATCGTGCGCCGGCGACCGCCGTGCGACAACGAGGAGCCGCCAGCGCTGCCGCTGGTTGCGTCGCTCAGGCCGCTGTCCGAGTCGCCGCCACCAGCGCCTGCTGACGGGCCGGCGCCGCCGCTGACGCCGCCATTGCCTCGGCTGTGAGCGTCGATTAAATAATCGTCTCTGCCGAATCCGCTGTCACGCTTGCGACTGTACGTTGGCAAGGGCGTCCTGCGGGTAGGCCCAGTGAGGTCGAGCAGTGGACTTTTAGCCAAAATGATTGACGTGTCCAACTTATAACTGGAAGGTCCTGAGTTCGACTCCTGATAAGCTTGCGTTACTCACCTGTACTGATCAAAGTGATCCCCGCTGGAGACGTTGCTGAGCGCACTAGTCAATGGTTCGATGTGAGCCGTGCCCAGCTGCTGATGCTGCATCATCATCAGCTGCTGCTGCTGAGTCGGCGCCGCGTGCGGACCTCGCCGACCCTGCAGTCCGACGGCCGAGGTCGCGGCCGCAGCAGCAGCCGCCGGAGCAGCATGAAGCTTCGCGATCGTCTGCTCAGCTGGGGGCGGCGCCGACGTCCCCCCTGACGCGGCTGCTGAAGGCGTCGAGGAGGAGGGAAATGTCGGCTGCTGCTGCTGCTGCGTCTGCTGGCTTGGCTGCGGAGTTGGCGGCTGGTGCCGGATCTCCGGCCTCTCGCCGCTGCCGCCGCCACCGCCACCGCCGCCACCGCCTCCTCCTCCTCCGCCGCTGCCGCCGCCACCGACGCTGCCTCGACGGACGGCTCTGAAGCTGCCGCGACGGCTTCCGCCTCCGCCAACCTGCAGGGTGCCGTCGACTTGCAGGGAGTTTCCAGTGATTCTGCCGCCTCCGCCGCCTCCGGCGCCGCCGCCTGCTGGGAGCTCCTCGGTCATTCCGCGTCTCGCAAGCCTGCCGCCGCCGCCACCGCCGCCTCCCCCGGTTGTGAGGGTCAGCGTGTTGAACACGTCCGACTCCATGCGGCGCTTCAGAAAGTCGATTCCTGTAGATTTTGCGAGTGAAGGAAGTAGCTCGTGTTGCTAACCTTATGCGGGATCTTCAATACAGCCTGTCTTAACCACATCCGGGTCCATCAGTTAAGCTACATCCGGGATCTTCAATACAGCCTGTCTTACCCACATCCGGGTCCATCAGTTAAGCTACATCCGGGATCTTCAATACAGCCTGTCTTACTCACATCCTGGTCCATCAGTTAAGCTACATCCGGGATCTTCAAACCAGCCTGTCTTACCCACATCCGGGTCCCTCAGCTAAGTGCCATCAACTACATCCTGGATGGTCAATGAATAAGGACTGCCCAAATCCGGGTCCTTCAGCTGTGTGAAACCATCTAGCACTCACCAGGCTGGTGAAAGTCCGGCGCGTACTCTTTAGCCAACTTTCTAGCCATCTCGGCATCGTTGCGAGCCTTCTCGGCGGCTAAGCAGGCCAGCTCAGACTTTTGTCGGCTTGCCTGCTGTCTGTGAGAGCCGGATCAACGTGGAGAAGGTTTGTTGGGAAAGCTTCCTTAAAGCAACAAAGCAATAACTGCTCTGATAAAAAATGCTCAACTATAAACGCTTTCACTTCACTTTGGCATTCTCAGCCTGCACACTCTCACCTAGCCACGGCGTTCTCAGCTTGCACACTCTCACCTGGTCACGGCATTCTCAGCTTGCACACTCTCACCTGGTCACGGCATTCTCAGCCTGCACACTCTCACCTGGTCACGGCACTCTCAGTTTTGCACACTCTGACCTGGTAATTGTACTCTCAGCTTGTACACTCTCACCTGGTAATTGTACTCTCAGCTTGTACACTCTCACCTGGTAATTGTACTCTCAGCTTGTACACTCTCACCTGGTAATTGTACTCTCAGCTTGTACACTCTCACCTGGTAATTGTACTCTCAGCTTGTACACTCTCACCTGGTAATTGTACTCTCAGCTTGTACACTCTCACCTGGTAATTGTACTCTCAGCTTGTACACTCTCACCTGGTAATTGTACTCTCAGCTTGCACACTCTCACCTGGTAATTGTACTCTCAGCTTGTACACTCTCACCTGGTAATTGTACTCTCAGCTTGCACACTCTCACCTGGTAATTGTACTCTCAGCTTGTACACTCTCACCTGGTAATTGTACTCTCAGCTTGCACACTCTCACCTGGTAATTGTACTCTCAGCTTGCACACTCTCACCTGGTCACAGCGTTCTCCGCCTTCTTCACCGCCTCCGCCCTGGCGTTTCTCGCCTCCCGAACGGCCGTTTCGACTCGTTCCCGCAGCCTGGAACTCTTGATGAGGAACAGTTTGCTTCGCTTGGCCGTGTTGGCCACCAGCAGGTTGTTCTTGTACTTTCCAGACTCCACAGTCCCGTCGGGAAAGGTGGTGGCCCCGTAGCCGTGCTTCTTGTTGCTCTCCCACTCGCCTTCGTATTTGAGGCCGTCGCTGCGCTCGGCGACTCCCAGGCCGGCGCGCTTGTCCTGCTTCCAGTCGCCTGCGGGTAGCGAGCTCGATGAAGTCAAATTTCGTACTAACGACTGAGTCTGAATCCCTACAGATTGAGTCTGAATACCTACAGATTGAGTCTGAATACCTACAGATTGAGTCTGAATACCTACAGATTGAGTCTGAATACCTACAGATTGAGTCTGAATACCTACAGATTGAGTCTGAATACCTACAGATTGAGTCTGAATACCTACAGATTGAGTCTGAATACCTACAGATTGAGTCTGAATACCTACAGATTGAGTCTGAATACCTACAGATTGAGTCTGAATACCTACAGATTGAGTCTGAATACCTACAGATTGAGTCTGAATACCTACAGATTGAGTCTGAATACCTACAGATTGAGTCTGAATACCTACAGATTGAGTCTGAATACCTACAGATTGAGTCTGAATACCTACAGATTGAGTCTGAATACCTACAGATTGAGTCTGAATACCTACAGATTGAGTCTGAATACCTACAGATTGAGTCTGAATACTCTCACAGCGAGTCTGAATAACCTCAAAGCGAGTCTCAATACCCTCGTAGCGAGTCCGAATACCCTCGTAGCGAGTCCGAATACCCTCATCGCGATTCTGAATACCCAAATAGCCAGTCTAAATGCACACATAGCGATTCTGAATACCCACATAGCGAGTCTGAATACCCACATAGCGAGTCTGAATACCCACATAGCGAGTCTGAATACCCTCATAGCGAGTCTCAATACCATTACAGCGACCCTGACAGTTTTCAGATTTATCCCTTCACCGGAAATGCTAACCATAATAAGCTTCCGTGGTCGACGGGTCAACAATCTCCTCGAAGTACTCGGCCGCAGTCAAGGACGAGTGATCCGTGGCCACGCTGCTCTGCATGCTGTACGCCGACCTCACCGACCCGGCGTACCGACCTGGCGACCTTCTCTGCTCGGCGATGTCCCCGGCTGACCGCTGCCTGCGCAGCTTGTTCATCAGCGTCCTGGTCAGGCTGCGCTTGCCGGGCGCGGCCGCCGATGCTCCGCCTGACGACCCCGCCTGGCCTCCGCCGGACGCGTCAACGACCCGGCCGCGAAGGACGAAGCCGCCCCGGGATTCGTCTAGTCGGCGTGCAGCCGCCGCCGCCGCCGCCGCTGCCGCTGACATTGATGAATCGGCGCCGGCCGGACCGCCGCCGACGACGCCGGCGCCGTCTTCGTCCTGCGAGCGCAACGAAGTGAGCGATTCCCGCAGGCGGCGCTCGTCTTTGTAGTGCGCCGCTAAGCCGTAGGAGACCGACTGGCGGATGCCGAGGCCGTGACGGGTGCCGTGGAACCAGCAGCCGGCGTAGGTGCCTTGGGGAAGGGATGGGAGATTATAGGTGGATGAGTCAGTAGATTGTCAGGTAGATGAGTCAGTAGATAGACAGGTAGATAAGTCAGTAGATAGACAGGTGGATGAGTCAGTAGATAGACAGGTAGATGAGTCAGTAGATAGACAGGTAGATGAGTCAGTAGATAGACAGGTAGATAAGTCAGTAGATAGACAGGTGGATGAGTCAGTAGATAGACAGGTAGATAAGTCAGTAGATAGACAGGTAGATGAGTCAGTAGATAGACAGGTAGATGAGTCAGTAGATAGACAGGTAGATGAGTCAGTAGATAGACAGGTAGATAAGTCAGTAGATAGACAGGTAGATAAGTCAGTACATAGACAGGTAGATGAGTCAGTAGATAGACGGGTGGATGAGTCAGTATATAGACAGTTAGATGAGTCAGTAGATAGACAGGTAGATGAGTCAGTAGATAGACAGTTAGATAAGTCAGTAGATAGACAGGTAGATGAGTCTGTAGATAAGTCATTAGATAGACAGGTAGATGAGTCTGTAGATGAGTCTGTAGATAGACAGGTAGATGAGTCTGTAGATAGACAGGTAGATGAGTCTGTAGATAAGTCAGTAGATAGACAGGTAGATAAGTCAGTAGATAGACAGGTGGATGAGTCAGTAGATTGTCAGGTAGATGAGACAGTAGATAGACAGGTAGATAAGTCAGTAGATAGACAGGTAGATGAGTCAGTAGATAGACAGGTAGATGAGTCAGTACATAGAGAGGTAGATTAGTCAGTAGATAGACAGGCAGACGAGTCAGTAGATAGATAGGTAGATGAGTCAGTAGATAGACATGTAGATGAGTCAGTAGATAGACGGGTAGTTGAGTCAGTAGATAGACGGGTAGATAAGTCAGTAGATAGACGGGTAGTTGAGTCAGTAGATAGACATGTAGATGAGTCAGTAGATAGACGGGTGGATGATTCAGTAGATAGACAGGTGGATGAGTCAGTAGATAGACAGGTAGATGAGTCTGTAGATAAGTCAGTAGATAGACAGGTAGATGAGTCAGTAGATAGACAGGTGGATGAGTCAGTAGATAGACAGGTGGATGAGTCTGTAGATAAGTCAGTAGATAGACAGGTAGATGAGTCAGTAGATAGACAGGTAGATGAGTCAGTAGATAGACAGGTAGATGAGTCAGTAGATAGACAGGTAGATGCGTCAGTATATAGACAGGTAGATGAGTCGGTAGATAGACAGGTAGATAAGTCAGTAGATAGACAGGTAGATGAGTCAGTAGATAGACAGGTAGATGAGTCAGTAGATAGACAGGTAGATGAGTCTGTAGATAAGTCAGTAGATAGACAGGTAGATGAGTCAGTAGATAGACAGGTGGATGAGTCAGTAGATAGACAGGTTGATGAGTCAGTAGATAGACAGGTAGATGCGTCAGTATATAGACAGGTAGATGAGTCGGTAGATAGACAGGTAGATAAGTCAGTAGATAGACAGGTAGATGAGTCAGTAGATAGACAGGTGGATGAGTCAGTAGATAGACAGGTAGATGAGTCAGTAGATAGACAAGTGGATGAGTCAGTATATAGACAGGTAGATGAGTCAGTAGATAGACAGGTAGATGAGTCAGTAGATAGTCAGGTAGATAAGTCAGTAGATAGTCAGGTGGATGAGTCAGTAGATAGACAGGTAGATGAGTCTGTAGATAGACAGGTAGATGAGTCAGTAGATAGTCAGATAGATAAGTCAGTAGATAGTCAGGTGGATGAGTCAGTAGATAGACAGGTAGATGAGTCTGTAGATAGACAGGTAGACGAGTGAGTAGATAGTCAGGTAGACGAGTCAGTAGATGAGTCAGTAGATAGACAGGTAGGTCAGTCAGTAGATAGACAGGTAGATGAGTCAGTAGATAGACAGGTAGATAAGTCAGTAGATAGACAGGTAGATCAGTCAGTAGATAGACAGGTAGACGAGTCTGTAGATAGACAGGTAGACAAGTCAGTTGATGAGTCAGTAGAGGTAGATAGACAGATAGATCAGTCAGTAGATAGACAGGTAGATGAGTCAGTAGATAGACACATAGATCAGTCAGTAGATAGACAGGTAGATGAGTCAGTAGATAGATAGGTAGATGAGTCAGTAGATAGACAGATAGATCAGTCAGTAGATAGACATGTAGATTAGTCAGTAGATAGACAGGTAGACGAGTCAGTAGATAAGTCAGCAGATAGACAGGTAGACGAGTCAGTAGACAGACAGATTGACGGGCAGAGGTAAATCGAATGAAAACAAGGCAACCGAAGCAGCAGATGAAATCATCAGACCGACAGTCGGGTCAGTAGATCAGCCAGGCCCAACTCACTGCCATCAGAGTAGGTCTCCACCCCGGCCCCGTCCTGCATGCCAAGCTGCCAGGTGCCCTCGTATCTGGCGCCGCTGGCCTCGCTCTCGCGAACTCCGTAGCGGCCCTTGAAGCCGGTCATCCACTCGCCCCTGTACACCCAGCGGCCTTTGATCTCGACGCCGACGCCGTGCCGTTTGCCGTGTCGCCATTCGCCCTCGTAGGTGTTGCCGCTGGGCCAGATGTACACGCCTGACGCTTCGAAGCCGTCCTCCCAGTAGCCGGCAAACTCGCCCTGCCCGCGCGGCCCAGTCACCAGGCCGAGTCCGTGCGCCTTGCCTTCGCTCCAGCCGCCTACGTAGGCGCCGCCGTCCTGCGGATGTGGGGGGGGGGGAAGTTTTTCTGAAGTTGCATGGGATTTCAGTGATATCGACAGGGGGATGAGAAATAAATCTGAAATGATGTGTAAAATTATTCTGAATGAAATCAGGAGGGAATCTAAAGGGAATCTGAAGAGAATCTGAAGGGAATCTGAAGGGAATCTGAATGAAATCAGGAGGGAATCTGGAGGGAATCTGAAGAGAATCTGAAGAGAATCTGAAGGGAATCTGAAGGGAATCTGAAGGGAATCTGGAGGAAATCTGGAGGGAATCTGGAGGGAATCTCAAAGGAATCTGAAGGGAATCTGAAGGGAATCTGAAGGGAATCTGGAGGGAATCTAAAGGGAATCTGAAGGTAATCTGAAGGGAATCTGAAGGGAATCTGAAGGGAATCTAAAAGGAACTTGAAGGGAATCTGAAGAGAATCTGAAAAGAATCTGTAGGAATCTGAAATTCAAAGAATCTGAATGGGATATTTGGTGAATCGGGTTGATTGAATTGATCGGAAATGACACTTGGGAGCAATCGAAAATGGGAACTAATGGGAAATCTGATGGAAAGTAAAATTTTGGGCGAAAAGAATCAAATTAATTTTTTGCTAATTTGCTAATTTTTAGCCTTTCTAGGTCAATAACTGAATTTCGTACTAGAGAAAAATTTTATGACATTGATACAATAAATCTCGCCTCAGAATCTCACCTCAAAGTCGAAGCGTCCCCCGTCGGTTGTCATGGCAATAACGGCGACCAGGTGACGCCTAATTAATTTCTGGCGCCTCTGCTGCCTCTGCTGCAGTCCGCTGCCCAGAATTCCTCGGCGAGTTGCCTTGCAGCCCTGCTAGCCGGGACTTCTTGACTATTGATTATTTGTCGAATTTAAAAGCAGAAATTGTTGCAGAAACAAAGACACTGTCGGACTGTCATGAGGACTTCCCTCTCTCTCTCTCTCGAGCCGGACTCTCTCGAATAATAAAAAAAATCTGCAGCTCTTGGCTGAGCGCCGAAATGACTTGGCCAAAAGTTTCGAAAAAAAATATTTCGTGTAGTGAACACTGGCCAAATCCGCCCAGCAACTAAAGGTTCCCTGCTATACTAGAACCCGGCCGGAACCAATTCCCCTCTGCCTCTCTCATCCCTCTATTTTCAAAATTCTGCATCATCTTTTGCACAGGCAATGTTCCAGCCAGCTCCCGCCGCCGCTTACGGACCCCCCTGGAGCCTCCACCAACCCCGACGGCATCCCTTGACCTGCGTATCGACCCGACGGGGAAAATTTGGCTGCGATGCTGGGGGAAGGGCAGCCGGGAATAGGGGAAGAATCGAACGAACTAGAGCGGAGGGGGGGGGGCGCGACCGACCAGCACAACAGACGGAAATGAATAGCCAAGGTTTGTACACACATCCGCTAGGAACAAGGAACAAGGCATTAAAGCGGGCCTGGTAACAATGCTAAACCATGCATGTGGCTTAGTGGGCGGGCTTCACTGTGCCCTGATATACGCGTCTTTCATTGCTGCGTCCCTTTGTTTCTTATCTTCTTACGAATCGCTTCATCTTACTAACTCACGCGGCTTCAAGACTTCACCACGCTCTCAAATATGTCGGCATCTCAGTCAGTCAGTCAGTCAGTCAGTCAGTCAGTCACTCACTCACTCACTCACCCTGTCAGTCAGTCAGTCAGTCAGTCAGTCAGTCAGTCACTCACTCACTCACTCACCCTGTCAGTCAGTCAGTCAGTCAGTCAGTCAGTCACTCACTCACTCACTCACTCACTCACCCTGTCAGTCAGTCAGTCAGTCAGTCAGTCAGTCAGTCAGTCAGTCAGTCAGTCACTCACTCACTCACTCACTCACTCACTCACTCACTCACTCACTCACTCACTCACTCACTCACTCACTCACTCACTCACTCACTCACTCACCCTGTCAGTCAGTCAGTCAGTCAGTCGGTCAGTCAGTCAGTCACTCACTCACCCTGTCAGTCAGTCAGTCAGTCAGTCAGTCAGTCAGTCAGTCAGTCAGTCAGTCAGTCAGTCAGTCAGTCAGTCAGTCAGTCACTCACTTACTCACTCACTCACTCACCCTGTCAGTCAGTCAGTCAGTCACTCACTCACCCTGTCAGTCAGTCACTCACTCACCCTGTCAGTCAGTCACTCACTCACCCTGTCAGTCAGTCACTCACTCACCCTGTCAGTCAGTCAGTCAGTCAGTCAGTCTGTCAGTCAGTCAGTCTTTTCTACAACTAACATCAAAGCTCATTTTAAAGTCCGCTTGGCTAATTGTAAAATTCGACAAAAATCTGGCCGATAAATTTGCAGAAGAAATTAGTCTACAGAAATTTCTGTTTTCCAGAACAGTCTGGGAAATATATTTTTTGCTTCGAATTTCAGGGATGGGGAAATTTGCAGGTTAGCAGGGTATCTGAGGATCAAAGCAGAATTCCTTGTTGCAATGCCAATTCCTGTTTCCCTCAGCCACCTGCTAGTCAGACCACTGAAGCCATGGTCAAATTTCCAGATTCTGAATATAATCTCTGCCCTATTTCACGTGCTGCTTTGCTGATTTTTCTGTACTAGGACGTATTTTTTGGTATATTTTAGAACGTCCTGGATGCCCATTACAAATCTAATATACTCTGAATATCTTTCTTTCGACAGTCATAATGTCGATGTCGTCACTTAGGCAACTTTTTGATTTTTCGACATCAGAAATCTCAATATTCGAGGAAGATTAAACATAATAAATCAGAAAAATCTAAAAGTATTTAATTGTTAGTTACTCGTACGAACTAAACTCATCAAGAATAGCTATAGCTGATTCTATAGCATTAAGATTGTTCAAGAACTTTGGTTAAAATAGCTCTAAATAACCAAGATCGATGAGCCCAACACAGCCTACTCCTAAGCATTGCCAAAATGAGTAGTAGAGTACGGAAATTAAATTTATTTTAGTCTTGACGTTGCTTATGACATTTTTAAAAAATTTATGCTACGAGTAGTTAGAAAAAATTTAATTGTTTACCAGTAGTCAGGACATCAGATTCATGACCCGAAAGTCTTGGGTTCGAGCCCTAGCTCTAGCAGACAGGGTACATAATTCCGCATTTTTACAGTTCTCCCAAGCTAAGATTGGTACCGCTTTAGATAACTGCAAGGACAAATAACGAAACCAACTGTTGCTGAAAGCTCTAATTTTCAAGGGGTTTTGGAGTAAAAGTAAAAAAATGGTATTTTCTACAAAAATTTTGATCATGAAAAATTGAGTATACATTGAGTCGGTAGGCATTCTCGATAAAATATAAATGATAATTTAGGCATTTTTAAGTCGCACATTCGGCCTGGCAATTTTAATTTCAGTGAGTCTTCAGTGAATTAAATGTACGGCTGGATGACGAAGACACCAATGATGACCACGGTGGCTGTGATTCCTAGAAGCACCATCAGCCTCTCGAGAGCGTTGGCTGCCACCACCCAGTCAGATCGAACAGGAGGGAGCTGAGCATCCTCAGAACTGCGCCTCTCCTTGGCACCGGGATTTTCCTCAATATTGATCTTTTTCACACTGGACTCGCTGCTCTCACCGTCAGTCTCGACAGTTGAGTCAACTTTTCTCTCCGAGCGGCCGCTGACGCAGAACAGGCGAGCCAGGCAGCGGATCAGCACGGCGTGCATGCAGTCGGACATGCGGGTTCCCTCCGGCGCAAAGTGCAGGCGCATAATTATTGACGTGAGAAATAGCGAGATGGTGGACAGAACCAGAGCGGATGTGATGAACGAAACCACAGCTGGCGTGGACTGCGACTTGGGCACTATGCTGTCCAGCAGCAGCAGGAACACTGTGTAGCTCAGCATGATGGTGATGCCGAATCCCAGTTTCTCGCCGGACTCCAGAGGCACAAAGTACACGAGCACTTGGAGCAGAGTGAGCAGCAGCAGCGGCGTGATTACGTTCATAAAGTAGTAATCAGAGACGCGCTCAATTTCCAGACTGATCACAAAAGTTGGAAGGTTTACCGCGGGTCCACCTTTCACTAGACTGTAGGGCCGCATTCCAGAGAATGTGGAAGCGTTCAAAAGCTTCCACTCGCTGTTATTGCGGTACATTCCAGTTGTCTGGAAAGTCACCCCGGTATACTCTCCGGTGTTTTTGACTGGAATCAGCATCTGATTGCCTCGGCCCTGGTCGCTGAAGAAGAACTCCAGCTCGCAGGCGTGCTTGTCCTTTGGAAACTTTGTCATGTCGAATTCGCAAGAGAACTCAAACTCTCGACGCCATAAAGCTGTAACTAAGGTTGTGTTGAAGAGGATCGACCTCAGAAATACCGGCATCTGCGGCTTCAGAACCTGGTCGTCCCCGATGCCGTTGTAGACAAGGATCACTGGAAACCAAATGTTCGAAGCGTCCCAATTGATAATCTGGAGGTTACCAAACTGGGCTGGATTCCACACGAGGCGCTCCTCGTTCCAGATAGCCTGCAGGAGGGCGCCAACGGTGACGCTTTGCTTTGCACTGTTCACCGACACCAACTGGGTCAGGGCCACGTCCATGGTGATGTAGGTCGGCCGTGTGTAGTCCTTGGTAGGCCGAAGCAGTGGACTGAAGTTGCTGATGTTGTTTCTCAGGTACTGAAGCAGCTCAGACTCGAAGTCTCTAGTCTGAGCGGAGACGCATCTCAGGGCAGCGCCCGCTACTAAAACAGTTACTAGAAGTCGGATAGCAGCCATTGGAATTGGGAGGACTTGGCTAGAAACCTTTGTATCACAGTTTCAATCGTCTAAAGTTTTTTAATGCAACGCTGCCCTTGGTTTGAAAGCTAAAATAAAGGCGAATGTTTTATTAAAGCTCTTTCATTGGCTGAAAAAAATGGTTGTGGCTAGGTTTATTGGGCTATTCTTTCTGGCCTTAGAATTGTCACTTAAGTGATGCGTGTCTCCGAAGCAGCTTTAATCATAATGCGGCTCAAAAAGCTCCCGACAGCCAAATTAAAATCAACGTTTAAAAATGCGCGTTCACGGGGCTGCCCCTTTAGTTTTTTTCATACTTAAACTTATGATTGCTAATCTCAGGAGCGTCGTTGAGCGCAGTGGTCAGAAGAACCAACCTCAACTACGCAAGCACAAGACAGGGCACTGTCATAACAAGAGCTGTTGGTAAGGGAGACCTCAGACAATAGCTATAGGTGTAACACATAGGGGCCACCTTGTCAATGAGAGCGGTCCATTTTCATGGCTTTGTGCAGTAGCTACCAGTTTCGTACCCGCTAAATGCTTTAAAATGCAACTTTGAAATATAAGAAATGCGAAGTAAAAATAGCATTCTAACCTATCTACTCACATTAGCTGGAAAATGCAGAACAAAATTATGCGTTATTGTTTTTGTACTCAGCGTTCTTGTCATATTGTAGCGAATTTCTGTTACTATGCATGTATGCTGCGATTCGGTGAACTGGGAAGAGTGAACTGAGAAGAGTGAACTGAGAAGAGTGAACTGAGAAGAGTGAACTCAAAGGAACAAACTAGAAAGAGTGAACGGCGAAGAATGAGATAGAAAGAATGAACTGAGAAGAGTGAACTGCGAAGAGTGAACTAGGAAGAGTGAACTGAGAAGCGTGAACTAGGAAGAGTGAACTGAGAAGAGTGAACTAGGAAGAGTGAATGAACTGAGAAGAGTGATTTGCTTTGCCAGTCCCCAGCTCAAAAGCTACTTATTTTACACTCACATGACACTATAGTCTACTAAGATTATACTGAAAATTTTGTGTCAAAAGGAAAGGACTCAAAAAGAAAAGTTCACAAGTGATTAATCTTACTTAAAACTATAGTTTCTCCCACCACAACGAGTTAAATTAACACAAAAACCACTACCGGTATATTTATAATATTGAAACAAAAAATATAACAAAAACTTTCTGAGACACAATAATACGTATTTAGGCTAATGCTGCAAGTGATGGAGAAATGTACAGATGACTCATAATAAAAATCTAGGGGCTCCTTCATTGAATGCAGTCATTTTCTAAGCATTTTTAGCAACTAGCACTCACAAGAAAAGTTATTTTTTTAAAACGAAAAGTCACAAAATTTACGTTTGTTGATACAATGTAGGTTTCTTATATGGGGGCGCCGATTGTGAACAAGAAACAAAAAAATTGTGTCAAGAATGATAATGCTTGAATAAAATTGATGAATTATTTATGATTAATAATTTGATACAGAAAACAAAAACAAATTTTTAAAATAAAACCGATAAAAATACTTGGAGGTAGAACAAAACTTCGAATGAAGCTTTCTTTAAAACATAATCTATATTTTTACAGAGCAAATAAACAATGTAAATAGATTGAAATCGGACAGACAGACGGAACCAGCCGCTCAGTACACCCAGTTGACCGGAATCCACTGAGGCCGCGTCTGCGCCTGGTCAATGCACTGGCGCAACTCCGCTATTGTTTCGTCAATGTCATTGTTTACAATGCGCAAATCAAAGCAGTGACCGTATTGCCGTTCTAGCAGCTCGCTTTCACGGATTAATCTCTCTAAGCTGCCGTCCTGTGTGCATTTTTAAGCTTGTTATCCAATAAAAAAATTTTCAGTCTATTAACTGTAGGATGTATAAGCCTGTCCATCGGAAAGGATCCAACTCTACATAGCAACAATCATTTATATGGCTGAAAACATCACCCAAAAACTCAGAGACGATCTACAGAATAAAAACCATTCAAAAAGCTCAGAGACTATCCACAGAGCTCAAGAACCCATCCACAGGGCTCAAGAACCATTCACAGAGCTCAAGAACAATCCACAGAGCTCAAGGGCCATCCAAAGAGCTCAAGAGCCATCCAAAGAGCTCAAGAACCATTCACAGAGCTCAATAACCATCCACAGAGCTCAATAACCATTCACAGAGCTCAATAACCATCCACAGACCTCAATAACCATTCACAGAGCTCAAGAACAATCCACAGAGCTCAAGAACCATTCACAGAGCTCAAGAACCATCCACAGAGCTCAATAACCATCCACAGAGCTCATGAGCCATTCACAGAGCTCAATAACCATCCACAGAGCTCATGAGCCATTCACAGAGCTCATTAGCCATCCACAGAGCTCAATAACCATCCACAGAGCTCATGAGCCATTCACAGAGTTCAAGAACCATCCACAGAGCTCATGAGCCATTCACAGAGTTCAAGAACCATCCACAGAGCTCATTAACCATCCACAGAGCTCAATAACCATTCACAGAGTTCAAGAACCATCCACAGAGCTCATTAACCATCCACAGAGCTCAAGAACCATTCACAGAGTTCAAGAACCATCCACAGAGCTCATTAACCATCCACAGAGCTCAAGAACCATTCACAGAGTTCAAGAACCATCCACAGAGCTCATTAACCATTCACAGAGCTCAAGGGCCATCAGAAGAGCTCAAGAGCCATCCAAAGAGCTCAAGAACCATTCACAGAGCTCAAGAACAATCCACAGAGCTCAATAACCATTCACAAAGCTCAATAACCATCCACAGAGCTCAATAACCATTCACAGAGCTCAAGAACAATCCACAGAGCTCAAGAACCATTCACAGAGCTCATTAACCATCCACAGAGCTCAAGAACCATTCACAGAGTTCAAGAACCATCCACAGAGCTCATTAACCATCCACAGAGCTCAAGAACCATTCACAGAGTTCAAGAACCATCCACAGAGCTCATTAACCATTCACAGAGCTCAAGAGCCATCCAAAGAGCTCAAGAACCATTCACAGAGCTCAAGAACAATCCACAGAGCTCAAGAACCATTCACAGAGCTCAATAACCATCCACAGAGCTCAATAACCATTCACAGAGCTCAAGAACAATCCACAGAGCTCAAGAACCATTCACAGAGCTCAATAACCATCCACAGAGCTCATGAGCCATTCACAGAGCTCATTAGCCATCCACAGAGCTTAATAACCATCCACAGAGCTCATGAGCCATTCACAGAGTTCAAGAACCATCCACAGAGCTCATTAACCATCCACAGAGCTCAAGAACCATTCACAGAGTTCAAGAACCATCCACAGAGCTCAAGAACAATCCACAGAGCTCAAGGGCCATCCAAAGAGCTCAAGAGCCATCCAAAGAGCTCAAGAACCATTCACAGAGCTCAATAACCATCCACAGAGCTCAAGAACCCATCCACAGAGCTCAAGAACAATCCACAGAGCTCAAGAACCATTCACAGAGCTCAAGAACCATCCACAGAGCTCAATAACCATCCACAGAGCTCATGAGCCATTCACAGAGCTCAATAACCATCCACAGAGCTCATGAGCCATTCACAGAGCTCAATAACCATTCACAGAGTTCAAGAACCATCCACAGAGCTCATTAATTATCCACAGAGCTCAAGAACCATTCACAGAGTTCAAGACCCATCCACAGAGCTCATTAACCATCCACAGAGCTCAAGAACCCATCCACAGGGCTCAAGAACCATTCACAGAGCTCAAGAACAATCCACAGAGCTCAAGGGCCATCCAAAGAGCTCAAGAGCCATCCAAAGAGCTCAAGAACCATTCACAGAGCTCAAGAACCATTCACAGAGCTCAAGAACTATCCACAGAGCTCAATAACCATCCACAGAGCTCATGAGCCATTCACAGAGCTCAATAACCATTCACAGAGTTCAAGAACCATCCACAGAGCTCATTAACCATCCACAGAGCTCAAGAACCATTCACAGAGTTCAAGAACCATCCACAGAGCTCATTAACCATCCACAGAGCTCAAGAACCATTCACAGAGTTCAAGAACCATCCACAGAGCTCATTAACCATCCACAGAGCTCAAGAACCATTCACAGAGTTCAAGAACCACCCATACAGTTAAAAAACCATTAACAGAGCAAAAGCATCCACAGAGCTAAAAGAAACCACCCATAAAGCTAAAAACCTCTTAGTCTAATGCATCAACAATCCAAAGCTAGAACACAAAAACCATCTCTCTGCAAAGCTATACAAAACCATTCATGGAGCCCAAATACCATTTAGCTGAAAGAATATTTAAGACCGCTCAAAATCATTGAAACAGCTAAATAGCCGTCCACAGAGCTCAGAAGCCATCCGCCGAGCTCAGAAACAACCTAAATGACTCATCAACCACAAGCATAAATCAGCAGGCAATCCGGCTCTCACATTGATTCCTTGTGAGTCGCCAACCACAGCCAGGTCAGGCGCAGCAATGAACACAACATAGGGCGCGAACTCAGCAGTGCGAAGTATTCTCAACGCCTGCGGTTCCACGTCCAGGATGGCTACCCGACCTTGGCGGTGAATTTCTCGTATAGTTTCGAGTTTAGTGCCGTACATGGCCTCGTCGTGAGTACCGTACTCCAGGTATTCGTTATTGGTGATGTCGCGGAGCATTTCTTCGCGACTAACGAAATAATAATTTCTACCGCTAGTCTCGCCTTTGTTCGGCTGCCGGGTGGTATCTGAAAAACAGAAAATATTATGCTCGTAAAAAGCAAAAATGTTTGTAAATGTTAAACATACAATGTATGTATGAGGATTTGGTCCAGGAATTTGGTCCCTTTTCTTTTAGCGGTTATAATTTTGTTGCTTTTTCCCTAACACTTAAATTTAGACCTACTTGGCCGATAACTCTACTATTAGTAGTCTTCGGTACAACATGAACTTTACAAGCAACTCACGCGGTATCGGGTAGGCGAATCGGTCAGGCGAGCCCTGTATCAGGCTGTTCTTAATGTGCCGCCTGCCCACGCCGTGAGCCCCAAGCAGCACCAAAGTTTTCCGCCGAAAATTGGCCAGATGCACCACCTCCTCGTAGGTGACCATCTCCAGCTGCAGGTCGAAGGCAGCTGCCGAGGTTGCCGACGAGCCGCCAGCCGTTGGCGCCGCTGCTCCGCCAATAGCGCCAGTCTGTCTAGCGGCTTTCAAGCGCGGCCGACCTTTGCCGGAGGCGGTGCGACGCGCGAAGCCGAACAGGCCGCCCGAGCAGTTCGACGCCAGCTGCTGATCCGCTTTGGCGCGTTCGATGGCGCTGCAGGCGGCGCGCCATTCCTGCAGCTCGGGCGAGGGAATCAGACTGGCTGGCGTGTTAGCTGACGCATTCCACTCACGGGCCTGCGGGTCGGGCCAAGGCCGAGAGCCTCCTTGCTTGTGTCTCCTTCTCTAGCTATCTTTCTTTTGCCTCGTTCTCCTCTTTTCTAACTAACCCTTCACTCTTCTTCTTTCACATCTCATATTTTACCTGCCACCAATTGTGATCGTCTTTGCTGATCACTTGCAAAATATCGCCAACACGAAACGCGATGCCGGCCTGCGGACACGGATTGAGGTCGTCCTCCTCCGGATTGTAGTTGAATAGCGCCTTCACGTAGATCTTGGGGGAAAAAGGCGAATAGAAAGTAAGGTCTTTGATGAGTGAAGAGCAGAATTTTTATTCTTCTATAGTTTTATCAAATAGTATAGCGTAGCGAAGTCACCTGGTGTGGATTGAGGTGGGCGTGAAGTGAGGTGGGTGTGTAGTGAGGTGGATGGTGGCGTAAGTTGGATGTGAAGTGTGGTGGGTGTGGAGTGAGGTGGATTTGGAGTGAGGTGGGTGCTGAACAGACTTCCTTGCAGAGTGGAATTAGCTATTCTTTAATCAGAAAATTTTCCCGCCATGCCTAGCTAACGTTTCCATATGCATTCTAGTAAACTAGAATCAAACTAAAAAAATAGGACAACAACCAACATTAACACGAAAGCAGCATGAAAGTAAGCTACGGCAATTTACAAAGAACAAGAATAGAGGCAAAAATTTTGCAACAGAAATGTGTTTTGCGCATCTTACAAAACTGTGCTCATTTAATTAATCAAGAATTAGTTGTCTTTCGCACAAAAAATATAGTTTAAAAATTAAATAATACGAGTACATTTAACAACTAATTTAAAAAAGTCATCTAAACGCCAGAAATTTAAAACAACAAATTTGTTGCGCCACGCTAGCTTTCCATTTTCAATCTCTCTCACTAGTCTAGCATTTGAGGGCCTACCTCGCATTGCATTGGTTGGTAACGATAGCTGGGCACAATTTTCAGAGTCACGCTGCCTCGCGACTCTTTCTGTAAACCGAAGAAATTCAATCATTTATTTTAGCTTGAACTTTGCATTGTTTGCAAATGAGACAAAGACTAGGAAAAAACAACTTATTGAGTTGTTTTTTTTTAATGTCTTATAACAAAAATCGCATATTTACACGGAAAAAACTGGACCTTTTGTGAAAAAAAGAATTAAATTAAAAAATGCAGTAGTGACCCTTAAAGAACCAGCTGCACTGAGATAAGTTTGAAATTTTGTTTTAACGGAAAATTAAAAAATCAAAGCTTTTGCCTTTTCAAACTTCTTTTAATGAACGAGTAAGGTAAAAGGACTGTAAATAATAATTTAAAAAGTGTAATTACGTTACATTTTCTATCCCAATGCATCCCTATTTAAAAAACTAGACGACCAAGTCAGGCCAATTAAGAGGTGGTTGGTCTCTCTTTATCGTGGGGTGCCAAACTTAGCACAAGCAGATTCCTCTACTGTCTTCCCTGCCTGAGCGAATCGTTAAAGTACGCAGGGAGGGTGAAAATTTTTTATTGATCAGTTTTCCTCTCTACCCCTCAATGGTCAAATTCCCGCCGTTTTTTTCTGACCCAAACTGCGTAATTTTATTCCTACTGGCTATGAAGTTAATATTGGATAAAAAAGTACACCCAAACTGCTTTTTTTTCAATGACGCAATAACGAAGTACACAGTGTAAAGCAGTAGTAGCCAATATTATTGCAGCGCCTGTTGTGTCGATGTGTGCCCGAATTATTAGTGCACGCAAAATATTAATTAATTTGCATAGCCCGCAAACCATAGCTTGCACTAATCAATTAAGTATTTGGCGCTACGTTTTAATATAATTAAGATCAGTGCAAGTGATAAATAATATATATGATTGTATGTAACAATAATAGTTAGACAATCAGATATAGAATGCAGAATGAATGCAGTGATTCCGAAATAAACATCCAAATATGATGGACCGAATGATGGATTCTCTCTCTCTGTCTCTACACTTGTTCTGATTATAGGTATCAAAGCTTACAGAACAATCGGGCAGAAAAATCCCGCATATAAACTTTTATTGATGCATGCGTGCCAAGAAGCATCGTAGAAAACAATATATAACGTTTTCCGCACGTTTTTGCACGCAAAAAATCTGGCTCACAAGCAGCTAGTGGCAAGCATGCGACATTATTAATTAATATTGTAACGCATAGGGTTGCTACTGAATATCCGCTGGCTTTTTATTGTTGGTGATAAAGGAAACCAGGTGTAATTAATAATGCTGAATTGTATCAGTATGATTAAATTTGGCGTTTTTTCATCATCAAAATCAT
The DNA here is from genome assembly GCA_950096795.1 of Macrostomum cliftonense. Lineage (NCBI taxonomy): Eukaryota > Metazoa > Platyhelminthes > Macrostomidae > Macrostomum > Macrostomum cliftonense. Next base: position 163,649 of record CATNEM010000212.1, on the reverse strand, counting down.
GATTGCAAATTACTTGATTTACTCGGTTGAAGATTGAAAAGGTGTCGCTACACAAATCGTTAAACAACAAGACAATTAGAGACGTGTTTTTCATCGTTGTAAAATTTGATAATTTTTTCAACATGGGCTTTGTGAAAGAGGCTTATGTGTTCTGAAATTCCGAGTTCGTGACAGTATCTCAGTGGATTATGCTCGCATAAGTGGTGAGCGATCCACAACGACAAAAAGACAAATCGTCTAAAATATTTATAGCAGTCCCTGAATGCTTAGATTTTCTACGATGCGTCTTTTCAGCGGTGTCTTTTGTACGATGTGTCTTTTCAGCGATGTGTCTTTTTGACGATGTGTCCTTTCGGCGATGTGTCTTTTCGACGATGGGTATTTTGGACGGTGTGTCTTTTGGACGGTGTGTCTTTTGGACGGTGTGTCTTTTGGACGATGTGCCTTTTCCGCGAAGTGTCTTTTCGGCGTTATGGAATTAGTTGCTTTCTGCGATGTCTGTTTTTTACGTTGTGACCACACCCCCAAAAGTGGTGAAAAGATGGAGAATTTAAATACGAATTGAAGATTCGAAAGACTTTAGAAGATTAAGATTCTGGTGAGGTGACAGAGTGAAATTTAAATTCATGATAGAACGCCTTTTCTTATAAATGAATTATTGAATTTGGTCACCTTATGTTTCGTCGAATCAAACTAAACTTGTTAGCACAAGGCTTTAATGGGACACCCAGATGGGATATTTAATGAAAACCTTCGCTTAGAAGTAAACCTTACTAATTAGAAATATACGAGGGGAAGTCCTAATAGCTAAGGGAACTGGATCAACTAAGCTAACCAGAATAAAAAGCCAATTCATTAATTGATTCGCACTTCAACAAGCACTCCATGCTATCCCAGTGACAGCATGATCGCAAACTTCAAGCCAAACCTCAGAATATGTTCAGATTACCTCCTTGAACAGGGACGCGCGATGCGCGCCGATTATGTGCGACAGATTCGGCGCTATTTTTATAGTTACCATGCCCTGCAGGTTTCTCTGCATTGTTGGCAATAGAATTAAAACAAACTCGTTGTTTACGCAAAAACTTTAATTTTTTATAAAATTCATTACAGTACATTTAATTTTAGGCTTGCTTTTCTGAATAGAAAGTTGTGTTTAGACTTCTTGCACTTGGAAAACTTACCAGCATTCGTTGCAGCGACTCAACCGAGTGTCCCATCACCGGGTCGCCATTAATCTCGCGTATTTCATCACCAATGTGCAGAGTACCTATTAAAATTTCAAGCGCACCATCATTTATTTAATGCATCTAATTGCCTTAAAAACTTCAAATTTAATGTAATTTAAAGCTTACCCTGACGGTGTATCATGCCACCGTGCATTATTCTGGCGACGATAATACGCCCATCCTCCGCCATTTTTAGTGTGATGCCCTGCAAGTTCAATTCAATTTCAGCCACTTCACTTCGCTTGTATAAAGTTTGCTCACTAGTGTCTCTCGATAAAGTTTAGGACACCAACCTCACTCCTCGTATCTTAAGCTTAGCCCAACAAAGTCCTTCTCTCCCTACTTTCATTGGCAGCCAACCTCACTCCCGTTATCTAAGCTTCGCTCAATAAAATCTCTTTCTATATCCACAAATAGACACCAACCTCACTCCCCTTAGCTTATCTAAGCTTCGCTCAATAAAATCTCTTTCTATATCCACAGCTAGGCACCAACCTCACTCCCCTTAGCTTATCTAAGCTTCGCTCAATAAAATCTCTTTCTATATCCACAAATAGACACCAACCTCACTCCCCTTAGCTTATCTAAGCTTCGCTCAATAAAATCTCTTTCTATATCCACAGCTAGGCACCAACCTCACTCCCCTTAGCTTATCTAAGCTTAGCTCAATAAAATCTCTCTCCATATCCACAGCTAGGCACCAACCTCACTCCCCTTATCTAAGCTTCGCTCAACAAAGTTCTTCTCTCCTAACTGGGTGGCATACGTCACTCCTTCCTCTTATTCAAAATTCACCCACTAAACTCTACTCCTTTTTTATAAGTAGACCCACTAACATCACTTCCTGACTGTGACTCGCACAAAAACTTTGAGATCCTAAAACCTTCATAACATAAACTGCTTATGTATGACTTTAAAAGTTCTGTTTTAAGTCGATTTTAACAAAAAATTCTATCAAATACTGATACCTAAACAAAAACTATCATTACCATGGGCTCATTAGTGTTCTTCTGAAACTGGACCAGGCGAACGCGAGTAACTGTATCCGTGTCCGTATCTACACTGTCATCCGTGTCGCCGTTCAAGTAGGAAGACATTGGCGGCGGAGTCACTCGGACAGCTTGTTCGCCATAAACGTCGTGCGCGAGGACATCGTGAGCCTGCAGCAGCGCCTGCAGTTTTGAATATTAATAAATACCATACAAGTGTGCAAGGAAGTAAAAATGAAAAGAAACTAAATATTTTTCTTACCCTGAAGTGCGCCAGGTTCATCAGCAACTTCAACTCTTGACAGTCCTCGGCAGCCTCAGCGTTGCGACATTCAGCGAGGGCGTCGAGCACGTCGCGAGCTCGCGTCACCGCGTCGTCGGGCACCTGGCCGCGAATGGCCGAGCTGCTCAGACTCCGGCTGTTGATGTGGTCGTAAAGCTGCAATTTTTCGATGCAGGGAGGCGGAAAGGTCGGTCAGGAAAGGATTAGCCGCACAACTATAGCTGCGGTTGTGCCGTGAGCTGCGCATAATCCACTTGCAGGTCTGAGAAGGCAGTCTGCTTAATCCCACAAAATCCAATGATTAGTAAAAAGGCGATTTAGTGATAGACAAACATTTGAAGAGGTTTTTCAGCTTCAGTGACTTCAACTCAGACGAAATTTTATGCTAATCCAAGTTAAAATCCCTAATAAAGGGATTTTCTAGTAGTGGAAGAGTACTGCTCACTCTCTCTCATTTTCTCTCTCACCATCAGTTCAGGCATCTCCAAAACGTTGGAGATCCAAAGCAGCGATAGGCATTCACAGACGTCTTTGCGCAGAGCCACAAGCCTGGCTTGCAATGGATCGGCCCTCTGGTCCATGGCTTTCTTGGTACGTAGAATCTGGCAACCCTTCGCTGGCAAAGAAGCCGTCATTTTATCCCTCCATTTTTTCTCGTTTTGTAAAGGGACACGCAAACGTTTTGGGATTGGACTTGGAGAAGTTTTTTTTGGAGAAGGGATGAGCAGTAGACTGAAAGAAACACAGCTGGCCTAAGAGATGAAGCAAATAATTTCGGTAAGAGTCCTGTCGGAGTCTTCAATCAGACTTTCAGTCAGCCTCTAGTCCTAACTCCTTACCCTTGTCCCCATCTATCAGCTCGTTATCCCCGTCAAAGCCGTCATTAAATTGTAACCTTGAATCACGCTCTTTATTCTCGAATCTGCTCTGAATGGTCCATCAGTCCTAGACTCATCGTCCATGCCACTGATGAAATCTAAGGGATACTTCGAAAGCAATCCTCATTGCTGGTCTTCTTCTTCCAGTTCTGTCCACTAATGATGCAAGGATCGGGTTCAGCGCAGCTTCACTAACATAAAATTACTGCTTCACTGACACAAGTTCGAAACCGGTACCACGACAAAGGCGAATCGATTTCAAGCGAAAACTACCAGCATACAGAGTCTCAGGCAGCTACTGAAGTTCTAAGAAAACTTGAGGCCGCTGGACCGAAACGGTGATTGAATTAGAGACTGGAACGCTCAGAATTTGGTTGCGGGGCGGCTGTGAAAGAAGGCATTGCATAGGCCTGATTTAGAATTGACCACGAAGTGCTGCGAGAAAGTGAAAGAGAGAGAGAGGGAGGCATCGATCCGAACCAAATTGAAGGAGAGTTTCCCGTCCCTGCTTTTTTTCACTGCGGCCGCCATCATTTCTACACTAATGCGGTCCCGATCAGTCGAAAGCGTGCCAACGCATTGAGTAGGGAGAGGAGGTGGGGGCGAGGAGAATGCGAAAACAGGGCGAAGGATTTCGTGTACAATCAGATTTTGTTTTGAAGTCGCGAAAACCTGTCATCTTCAATGTTAAGTTTTGCTGCAGAAAAATAAGCTCGAAAAATATGAATTTCTTAATAACTCTCCGAATAATTCCATAACTATTTCCCATGGATATAGACTCGTTTGCATGCAAATAGCTTTTGCATCGGAAAATAACCCTCCGGCGGCTAGAGGCGTGGGAGCGGAGGCAAAACCGGAGCGGCCCTCTTGATAACAACAAAAAATACGAGTCCTACAAAACAAAAACATTGGACCCCCCAGAGAGGAGATTATGTGCTCCAAAATGAAAACGTGAATTTTTCAAAAAGTGATCCCCCCAGTCATTGCCGAAGCGATTATAAAGTTTAGTTCAGCGGATGGGATCTGGGAATTGCAGGAAGGGGGAAGAGCTCATCAAACTAAACGATTAGCCAGAAGTTACTTGAGCGCTAGGCTGGGGTGTAGAAAGTGTTTTAGTGCACTCCGATCAACCATTAAAGCACATTGTTTTTTAGTCCCTAAAAGCTCTGAAACTACTCAAACGCACCAGGCCCAGCCTCTCCCAGATCCGACCGACGCCGCCAACATCAGTGGCTCCGCCGTCCAAGTCCCTCACAGATGGCATAGCTTGCTGCAACAATTGCTGTTGCTGCTGTTGTTGTTGTTGCTGTTGTTGCTTCTGTTGGTCCAGCGGCGGCTCCTTCGGCCGACGTTTTAATAACGGCGTTGAGGGAATATCCGAGATTGATGCTGACCGATCGCCGGCCTCCGAATCGTCCGACAGTTCGTGCAGGCGCAATCTGGATGCGTTGATAACTCCGTACAGAAGCATGACAGTGTCACGGACAGCGTCCATCGACATCAGGCCAGTGTCTTCGTCTAAGGCGCTCAACTCGTCGTCATCAGCTCCTCCGGTGGCGCTTGACTCGTCCGCATCGTCATTTTCGATTTGGCTGGCGCTCTGCTCGCCGAGTTTGGATGCCAACGGAGTGTCTGCAGTTAAGGCAGTCTCGACCAACGCGGCAGAGCCTGTTGAATTTTCGAAATCGGTTTCTGCATTGAAATTCACCGCCTCGGCAACAAACTGTCCCGATTCAAGTTCGACTTCGGCTTCGTTGGCTCCTTCATCGCAATCGTCCTCAACTCCGTTGCTGTTCATTAGGAAGCCGAATCGACGCACGGGAGTGGAAGCCGACGACGCGAACTCTCGACGGTTTGTGTTTAAACAGCCGGAGCTGTGATAATAGGTGCACGTGCACTTTTGCTGATGCTGCTGCTGCTGCTGCTGCTGGTTGTGATGGTGATGCGGATGCTGGTGCTGCAGCTGCGAATGCTGCTGCCTTGAATGCGCCTGTCTGCTGTAGGGAAGCTGAGGATGTCGACGATTAAGAAGAATGCCGTGCTGCTGCATCGACTGCTGCTGCAGCTGCTGCTGCTGCCTGCGGTAACCAAACGAAGCTGGCATCGCCGCATCAACGTCCAAATAGTCGCTAGCTGACGGATGGTCTGTGAAGCTCCAATAAGCCGGCAGCGTCATCGGCTGGGAGGCGGCTAGTGCGCCATCTTCGCCACCTTCTCCGCCGCCGGCGGCGCCACCACACGTGCACGGAAGGATTTGCTGCGGCTGTTGCCGTTGGTGCAAATGCGGCTGCTGGTGGTGCTGCTGCAGCTGGTGTTGTTGACGACGGGAACCGCTGTTCCCGACTAAAACAGAGCCTGCCGACCCGCGCCATTGATTTGACGGCATCGGAGGCGGCGGCGGCGGCGGCGGTGGCGTCAGATCCTCTTCTTCATCAACTAATTCGTCGTCGGCGAATTCTGGCGGCGGCGGCGGCAAGGTCTGGGCAGCGGCGGCCGCTGCCAAGGAGTAGCGCAGAGCTTCGACAACGCTGTCCCAGTCCCACAGCTGCTGCCGGTGCATGGTGTAGAATCTGGTACCTTTCTTTCGATCCCTTTGTGAGATAGTTGTTCTACTAAATAGTTCTCCCTACCGCAGTCGATTCGACTGGCTGGCGGCTGTCCAAAAAGCTCCCACTGCCGAGTTGCCAAATATGCCGACGACAGCGCAAAAAGTGAAGTAAAACGATGGGGCAGAGAGAAGCGGAATGGGATGGGGGACGGGCGCTAGAGGATGGGGAAGATTTTTGCCAACGGGTTCCGAGTGAGATAACGGCCATCTCCGGGATAGGCTGTTCCGCGCAGGCCCGACGAGGGATAAGTTCCCTCTCTCTCTCTCTCTCTGATTCTCCCCAAACCTCGTATTTTCCTCCCCTAACCACACTAGTCGGGCCGCTCTTTGCCTCTAATTTTTTTGGCCACTTGGAGGTCGTCATTTGGCAAAGAAAAACTCTTTTTAAAGGATAATAAATAGAACTTGTCTCTGATGATTAGTTTGCCTGTGTAGCACGCAGTTTGTTATTACTGCCGATGCATTTCTGATCTTCTGTATAGCCTATCATGCTATTGCAATCTTGGAATGAGTATTTTTAAAGTGATCTGGATCTCTATGGTGGCATCGGACATTAAACCTTGGCTCTTCTATACTTGATCTCCTTCGGTTCGAAAATGTCACCTTTCTCTTGACGCGTGGAGACTAAAATGAAGATAGACAAGCCTTTCGCAGTGTCGTTAATGCTTCGGAACGCATCTCAGTCGCACTAGCTCCTGCAGCTAAATATAGTTCGTTAATGGCTGGCATTCCTTGTCTGAGCTATAGATGCCACTGTGCTTGGGAAGACTTGAAATGGGAAATAATGTTTTGAAGCCAAATAGCGATGATTTTTCTGGTAGAGATTATAAATATGCAGCCTAGGCATTAAACGTGGAACAGAGAGACCGTTAGGGAATGCTATTTTGTGTACATGGAGAGAAAGAGACTTGATTGTTTAGTACTTCAAAATTGGCAGGCCAAAGCCAACTAAGGAATGATGATGGATGCTGGAGTGGCGACGAGAAACGCGGTGAATGCAATGAAGAGGAGCTGTCAGTTAATGCAAAGTTGATTGCTAACCAAGGGCCTATTAGGAGTCTAGCGGCACAAGAGGCTGGATAAGAGTAGAGAGACTCTGCCGGACGAGTGGCCTGGAATCTCGATTGGGACTGGTACTGGGGATCAGGGCATGTAGGAAAAGAGTGGGAGAATAAAAGGCGTTAAGGAATGCAGCCGCCGCCGCTGCCACCAACATGCGCCTCTCGCTCTCTCCTGTTCGTCAATATAATTCGACAATTTAGGCAAACGCGGCACTGACAGGCCTGACTAGCATGCGGGCTCTCGGTTCGGTTGAAATGAATGACTCTTCACTGCCTTGCCTCTCCTCTTCATCTCTCATTCGATCACTCTTAACTAGTCTCCCCTCCTCAGGGAGGCGGGCCAGCTATGCAAGAAACTTTGCTTGAATGTACGTTAGATCTATTTCAGTCTAGATGAGGCATCCTTAACCATATAAAACCGACATTAAAGATAAATAGTGTAGAGGACGGGCCACTGATGCTCTTCATCTTACTTTCAGCCCCACCCCGTGGAATATTCTCAATAATGCAACAATGATTGATGATGGTATAGCCACCGCTGGGACTTAGGGGGCGAGCGCATCTTGTTCGGACCAAATGAGCGCAACGGAAGCTGCCTAGCCATGCAGTAGCAGGGCGCCACTTTTCCTCTCTAACCAAATTCAGTCAGTCAGTCTGTCTGTCGGTCCATCGGTCGGTCAGTCAGTCAGTGTGTTGCTATGCGAGGCAAGAACTGCGAGCTCCCAACCGTAATAATGATAAGAAATAAGCTAGTGAAAAAAATGTGTGGGAAATCATCTGTTATTGATGAAGACGATGGCTACATTGGAAAGGGGAAAGTGTACTGCGTGAAGCGTAGTGCAAGCGTAATGCAAAAAAATGGTTTAAACGCATAAAAGAAGTGCAGAATGAATGCTGCACTACATCAGTCACCGTTCTTTTTCTCACCATTGATATTCAGCCTGTTGATGATATCTATATCTAGAATCTATCAGCATCCATCTGCACAGCTGAAGAGCTACCATCTGTTCCCAGCGGGTCTTAGCACAGGAATAAGCATCAAAATTCCAAAAAAAGCTCCAAGAAAAGATTTTTACGCGAAAAGGTAGAATAGCCGTCTTATTTAAAAAAAGAAGAAATTAGATACGCAAAAATAGCAGAGTAATGAGAGAAACGACAAAAATAAAACATATGAGAATGAAAGCGTAACGGAGACATGCAAGGGAAGAAAGCAAGAGCTCCATGGGCAAGAAGAACAAGATCCAAGCAGATTATGCATAGATAAGTTTGATACGCTTCAAGACGGAAACGGATGGACGAAAAAGATGCATGGACCAGCTACAGGGCTTTCACTTGGGAACTTGCTGGGCCGCCGCCATCAAAACCCGCTACCGAAAAATAAATCTGCCACTAGAACTTGTCAGACGATAAAGACAGCACGAGTGATTGATAGATTGATGCATGGCATCGAAGCGGAGGGGAGACGCAACTAGCAATAAATCTACGAGCGGGTAAAGCAAGATAAAAGCAAGAGCAAGGGTTGAAATTTGGTGTGTCGCAAAAAAGTTTTAGCGGTTAAATGCGCAGCAGATGCGGCCTTTGCCACCCCAGTGAACTCTGGACCGAATATTGCATTATTATACTTGATGTATGCAGCCTCGCCTAATGCTACGGTTAGTTGCTAATGCGACATCAATCCTTAGGGGGGAGGCGGGCGGGGGAAGGGCATTAATTTTCCACCAATTTTTTTTCCCATCGGTTGCAAAGCCAAGTTTAGCGCGCTTTATAAGCTCGTAATGGTCGAACGATGCGCCCACCAACCCAACCCCCCATCGGGCACGTAAAATACCTCTGATGCGTATTATATGCGCGTGTGCGAATGTGTGTGTGTGCGTTATGTGTGCTGTGTGCCGCAGCTGGAGACGGTGATGGCGAAGTAAGGGGGGAAAGAGAAGCTGGATGCGGAATGAAATTGGCGAGAGATGAAGAACTAGGGCTAGTGCAGTCCCAATGTATGCGTATAATATTTATATGCGAGCATAAATTGGGAACTTTCTAACTGAACATAATGCCTATGCTATAAATGCAAAGCGAAGCTAGGGTCACCAACAACATCAAATTGGTGGCAGCAATTAGGAACAGAGCGACACAGGTGGAAAGAGTGGAACTGCGAGAGTGCGTACTTATAAAAAAGTTACGGCGCTTACGTTTTGCATTGCGGATAGTAAACGAGAAGATGGGTGCAAGGATAGCAACTGATGGTGAATGAGTTCGACTAATAAAAAATTGGTTTTAGTTATTCTACACCACAAAAACGAGAAATAAAATATTAAATCAATTGGCAACAAACTATCATATGCAAAAAACAGAAGTGATTTTTTACAGGGAAGTTGAGAGATCCATCTATCATAGACATGTAGACATGGAGTTCTAGCCAAGTGAAATACAGACGGAAAGAGATGGACGGACAGACAGACAGACAGACAAACAGACAGACAGACAGACAGACAGACAGACAGACAGACAGACAGACAGACAGACAGAAAGACAGAAAGACAGAAAGACAGACAGACAGACAGACACGCAGACAGACAGACAGAGAGACAGACAGACAGACAAACAGACAGACAGACAGACAGACAGACAGACAGACAGACAGACAGATAGACAGACAGACATGCACAAAGACAGACAGACGGACAGACAGACAGACAGACAGAGAGACAGACAAACAGACAAACAGACAGACAGAAAGACAGACAAACAAACAGACAAACAGACAGACAGACAGACAGACAGACAGACAGACAGACAGAAAGAAGCATAGAGGTATTGAGTAGTCCATCAGAAAGTGCACTGCTCCAAGAGATAACTGAATTTCTATCCTGCACGTTTGCAGCGGCCCGCAAATATAAAAATGCCGGAAAAAATGGACCAACTCAGAGAGCCCGAATCTGCAGATGCTAATCTCCAACTCGCTCTCAAATCCCTGCTACTCCGGGTGGCAGCTGCGAGTCTACGGAATTAGGCGTAATTCTTAGTTTAGCGGAAGCCAGCAGCCGATACAGTGTGCGCCGTACCTCCCTAAGCCTTGATGGGGAATATAGAGAATGTCGCAGATAAAGATACAGATAGCAAGAGAGGGTGCCCCCCCCCCCGAGTGAGAATCCAATTTCCCTGCTACTGATCCCACCCGCTTGCATTAGAAGTTGTAGAATAGCAAGCTAAAAGCGCGTGGACTTCATGCGCCTGTATTCTTCTATCCATCTAGCTTTAGACGTTCTAGATTCGCAAAGCTGTTTGCTGCCTTCTACCTCCACTTGCTTCTGTCGTCCATTGTTTCTATTCTCGGGGAAAAATTGTTTACTGTATACATATCGGCGAGCAATGGAATTTTAAACAAATTAATATTACTTAAAGAATTTTGTAAAACGCGAAAAATGGAAGCGCTTTAAGCCTTGTTTTTATCATAGGACACAACATTCTTTCTAGTATTCAAACAATCCGTGCCATAATCCCCTCCTGTCACAGTTGATTTGTGATATTCTGTAGCAAAAATGAAGTTTACAGCTACTGCTAGACCGTGCGAGATTTTTTAGTTATTCTTTAGTAAAAATCTGAAATGTATTGACAAGTTAAGAAAGCAGAAGACAAGGATGGATTAGCTGGATCTAAAATTCCCAGGACAACATAATCTTTTCGTGCTACGAAAATACAAAGTTTCACTATATTGCATAGATTTGTTCAATTCTTTTTTTAGAAAAAAAAATAACAATAACCGGTACTATTATACTCTACTGCTAGTAGGCCACGCGCATATTCAGCAAAAAATGAGCATTACCTCAAGTAGGGAGTGCAGCGTATCGTCTTCGAATACACTTTGTAGTAATTCTCTGTCCCGTTCGGTGCAATCGGTCAGGCATTGGATCTCTTCTAAACTGTCCAGGATCGCTGACACGGCTGCGAATGGTTACGTTCGGGAGGAGACGAATTTATACAATAATGAAACTAAAAAATCAATTGGATCCGACAATTTAAAATTTTGAATTTCCCGCACTAATTTGAATAAGACAGAAGTAGAAAATTTTTTGAGGCTATTAAAAGCAAAAAATCTTGCTTATATTTGACGTAGTTAGTTAAAAAAATTACGCGGAAATAGAATAACAAAAATAACGGATTTTATTTAAAAAAAACCTGTCCGAGGATTAAAAACAGAAATGTAGTAAACAGGGCTGGGCGCCCTCAAGAGTCAATTTCGCAATCAACGTGACCCAGCCGGTCGTCCGGGTTCTTCGGCCGCAGAAACGACACCAGCTTACAGTTGGCCACCGCTGCCGTTGCCATCGCCAACTTATTGTTGATATTATTATTACTATTAGTAGCATTGGTCGCGCTAGTACAGCTGAACAATTGGCGCCTAACCGCGCCAGATTGTTGCGCCACGCCGCGGCGAATTCGATGGCGCGCCGATCTGCGCTGGCGCCGATTCAACCAGAACATTGGCATGGTGACTAGCAGGCTCTGCAGCAGGTGGCCGCCCAATTGTACAGGCCGTAGCCAGGCGGATGCTAGTCCGCATGGCAACAAGTCCAACAGTAAGTAGGCGCCAGTTAGGGCGCTAATTAGCGCCAATGATTTTGTGCAGCGCGACGGGCCCGGACAGTTGGGCTGCGGCGGCAACGACAGGCGCAGGGACTGAGCGCCGAGCAGCATGGAGACCAGATGCGCGCCGGCTAGGGGCAGGCGAACGGTGGCCGTGTAGTAGGACACCGGCTCCGGTCGGTAGAGCGTCGAGTAGGCGTGCAGCCTGCCTAACTGGCCAGGCGCCAATGTGCGACTAACGAGATGACCGATGGCCACGGCCACTGGCAATGGCCAGGCTAGGGACAACAATTCTAATAGCGGCTGACGCTTGCGGCGAGGCGGCGACTGGAAGGCTGGCTTGTGTCGACGACCGAGTCTGATTCTTAGACACACTGACTGGGCTAGGAATGAGGCGAATAGGCCGGCGTAGGCCAGTATCTCTAGTAGTTCGAACAGTGCGTCCAACGATAGGCAGGCATCGCGACCGAGGCAACGAATCGACGGCCAGGATAGCAAGCGTATTGACCGGCACAGATAATAGGCGCTATAGGCCCACAATAGTTGACGGTGTACGGCGGCTAATCGACCGCCTGGTAGTTGACGCAGAGCGCACAATCCAACCAAAGTGGCTAACAGTATCAATAGGCCGATAAGGCTTAAACTGATCTCCCAGACGGCTAGGTTGCGCTCGCTAGCCAGATAAGAGTTCAGACTGCAGTAAGTGTCGCATAGGGTGTCCGAGTCGGCGAAACAACCGTCCAGTACTAATAGATCGTGTACTTTCAAAGGCACTACTAAACCAGTCAAAGTGGCATTAGATTTGTTTTGGTCAACTGCTTGATCGGTCGGCTGTCTTACATAGGCGTAAATAAGCCAAGGCTTGTCGGGACAGGCGATACCGTTTGGACGCTGCGGCAGAGGCGATGTGGTAAATAGCGGCGAGGCGAACACATCGGCGCAGGACATGCTTGTTGGGGTATTGTTGGTCAAACTTTCCGTTTGGTTAACTTAAACCCTTATTTTATTCTGTGTCGAATGGGTAGGACGGGGCAGGGAGGTAAAGCAACTAAAGATCAGGTTGACTTTGAGTGCGCCTGAACTAAATATGTACACTCTAATGTCTAACACCTTTCGTTTATTTTCATTTGAATTGGACTTGGTTGGGGTGGCTGCAAAAAGTGAGGCAGACAGACTAAGAAATTGAACAGACAGACAGACATTCAAAGCCAGCGTACAGCACTTCAGACTTTGATAGGACGATGCGGGGGGTTAGGAAACACGGACTGGACTGTACATAGAAAAAATTCATTCACACTGCAAATTAACCCAAATCATACCGATTTTTCTCTCAGATTTTAACATGAAGGCCTATTAACACAGCAGGATCAAATAAGTGTATTCTTGAGCACGTTTTACGGGTGTGGCAACAAATAAATGGCCAGAAAATCAATTTTACGATATTTGTGTTTGACTTAGCTTTCCGTTTAATTGCGTTTTGAATAAGCGTATTTTAAACCCTTATTTTAGTTTTGTTTTGTTTAGTTTAGTTTAGTATAGTTTAGATTATTTCAGTTTAATGAATTTAATTCGAATAATCATCTACTTAAAAGCATTCTTGCTTATTTCCTTTGCCTCTCAGATTGTACTTTAATACCCAGTGTAGTTGTGATCATCGCAGGCGGATTCAAACGTTAAGTTAAAATGAACTTCGAGTCAGAGTGTGGGAAGCGAGCAACAATTACGAGAGGGTTCGGCTGCACAAGGCACACATACAAGCAATAGAGCTAACCCGTACAGCCCATGAGTGATCGCGGTAGAAGCGCTTTGGGTTCGAAAAAATCAGCAAGCCAATACTTTCGAACGAAATGAAGGCTTATACACTGGGGACTCACAAATTCCAATTTTTTTTACCCCTGGCCTCTCATACTGGCACATACAGTCGCTTTGATCGGTATTCCGCATGCTGACACTCTCTTTGCCTAACATTGCACAAGTTCCGAGCGTTAAGGTCGATTAGTACTGGGCTTATGCAATAAAATTGATTGCTGCCTTGCAGTTAGTTCGTTGCCAGTGCAGGATCGCTATTAGCAATGTATGGATGCAAACTTTTCTGCAAACTAACAAATCCAGATGGAGGCTTCTCACTTTAGACTATAGACACTCCAGAGAGTCAGACAGACAGAAACTACGAGTATATTCAGATGCTCAGTCACTAACTCTGACACTCCCATACCCTGATGCTCAGTCACTCACTCTGACACTCCCATACCCTGATGCTCAGTCACTCACTCTGACACTCGCATACCCTGATGCTCAGTCACTCACTCTGACACTCGCATACCCTGATGCTCAGTCACTCACTCTGACACTCCCATATACCCTGATGCTCAGTCACTCACTCTGACACTCCCATATACCCTGATGCTCAGTCACTCACTCTGACACTCCCATACCCTGATGCTCACTCACTCTGACACTCCCATACCCTGATGCTCCGTCACTCACTCTGACACCCCCATATACCCTGATGCTCAGTCACTCACTCTGACACTCCCTTATACCCTGATGCTCAGTCACTCACTCTGACACTCCCATACCCTGATGCTCAGTCACTCACTCTGACACTCCCTTATACCCTGATGCTCAGTCAGTCACTCTGACACTCGCATACCCTGATGCTCAGTCACTTACTCTGACACTCGCATACCCTGATGCTCAGTCCCTCACTCTGACACTCGCATACCCTGATGCTCAGTCACTCACTCTGACACTCGCATACCCTGATGCTCAGTCACTCACTCTGACACTCGCATACCCTGATGCTCAGTCACTCACTCTGACACTCGCATACCCTGATGCTCAGTCACTCACTCTGACACTCCCATACCCTGATGCTCAGTCACTCACTCTGACACTCCCATACCCTGATGCTCAGTCACTCACTCTGACACTCGCATATCCTTATTGACACTAATAATAAGTAAGTCAACTCAAAGTATCACGGGAAAATATAGTTTAAAAACGAATTAAAAACTTAAACAGACTATAAACTCTTACACCTGCACGAGGACAGCAAGCTCCTATTGACCAGGCGCCAAAACATCCGGGATCTCGAGGTGCCGCTATTGTCATTGCAACCGTTTCCTAATAACATTTTCTTTAATTAATTAATTCTAAATCCGAGATTGTTTTCCTGTGATGAAAAAATGTTCTTAAAAAATTAATCTAGGCTAACGCAACGCATCTAAGCAAATTTATAACAAAAATCGGGACTGCAATTGGACAGTTGCCCAACGATGCTTCGATATTGGCTGGCTAGACAACGGTTTGGCAGTGCAGATAGACAGATAGACAGAGACAGACAGGGAGAGCGTATGGGGATGCTGGAGATGGGATCAGATCTGGTGCATAGCTGTCAGTTTTTACCCCTGGTAGGCCCGTTTTCTCCCCCCCTTAATATTTTCCCATTCCTCAAGGGAGAGTTTGATCAGCAGTGAGGGGAGCTAAGAGTAACTATGGAGGTATGGGCAATGGGCTGACTGGGTGACAGCCTCAACTTTTTACTGAGTTACATAAATTTGTCAGCAAAGTTTTTTTGAGTAGATAAAACTGTACATGCATTTTCCCGATTAATTATTACCTTTGTCACTCTCAATTCCACCCTCACTAAATGCATATGAATTATCACTTCTTTCTCGTTGTCAAACATTCAAGTTGTCACATAATGTTTATATTGTCAATCTCATATTTATTGTCGCCTTCAAACTCTCGTATTTTATTGCTTCGTTCTAATTCCCAAGGTCTCTCATTGATTCACATTGTCACTTTCTAATATCTAATAGCTCGTATTGTCACTCTCCGACTTATTGTTATTCTGTAATATCATTTTTGCTTCTCAAAATTATTTTTCACTCTAATGACATTGTCACTCCAATAGCATTGTCACCTTAATCTCTTTGTCACTCCAATCGCATTGTCACCTTAATCTCATTGTCACTCCAATCTCATTGTCACTCCAATCAGATTGTCACTCCAATAGCATTGTCACTCCAATCACATTCTCACTCCAATAGCATTGTCACTCCAATCGCATTGTCACTCCAATCACATTGTCACTCCAATAGCATTGTCACTCCAATAGCATTGTCACTCCAATCACTTGTCACTCCAATAGCATTGTCACTCCAATCACATTGTCACTCCAATAGCATTGTCACTCCAATAGCATTGTCACTCCAATCGCTTGTCACTCTAATAGCATTGTCACTCCAATCACTTGTCACTCCAATAGCATTGTCACTCCAATCACTTGTCACTCCAATAGCATTGTCACTCCAATCACATTGTCACTCCAATCACATTGTCACTCCAATCACATAGTCACTCCAATCACATTGTCACTCCAATCACATTGTCACTCCAATCACATTGTCACTCCAATCACATTGTCACTCCAATCACATAGTCCCACAGCCGCCTCACCTGCCGACGTGGCGTCGTCCCGCGCCTGCTGCCTCTCGTCGTCGTCCTCGACGGCGCCGCCGCCGCTGTCCGCCGGGTCCCCGTAGTAGCTGGACCAGCGCGCGCTGGACACGGCGGCCAGCACGGCGCCTTTCAGCTTCCGGCGGGCGTTGAACTTCTTCATCTCCTCGACTGACTCGCCGAGGTGCAGCTTGGGCACGCGGGTCTTGTCGCTGATCCACGGGTGCTGCAACGCCTCGTCAATAGTTAGCCGACGGCTGGGATCGAGTTCCAGTAAGCGGCTGACCAAATCCTTGGCCTCAGCTGAGATTTTCTGCCACACCTGCGGCTTCATCTGCAGAGAAATTGGTACATTGGTTTGAAGAACAAAAAAAAACTAAAACTTAACAGATTTAAAATACTCACAACCTGCATACTCACAACCCGGATACTCACAACCCGGTTACACACAACAACCCGGATACTCACAACCCGGTTACTCACAACCCGGATACTCTCAAACCGGTTACACACAACAACCCGGATACTCACAACCCGGTTACACACAACAACCCGGATACTCACAACCCTGTTACTCACAACCCGGTTACTCACAACCCGGATACTCACCACACGGATACTCACAACCCGGTTACTCACAACCCGGATACTCACAACCCGGTTACTCACAACCCGGATACTCACAACCCGGTTACTCACAACCCGGATACTCACAACCCGGATACTCACAACCCGGATACTCAACACACGGATACTCACAACCCGGATACTCAACACACGGATACTCACAACCCGGTTACTCACAACCCGGATACTCACAACCTGGATACTAACAACAACGCGGATACTCACAAAAACACGGATGCTCACAACCCGGATACTCACAACCCGGATACTCACAACAACCTGGATACTCGCAAAAACCCGGATACTCACAACAACCCGAATACTCACGACCCGGATACTCACAACCCGGATACTCACCACACGGATACTCACAACCCGGATACTCACCACACGGATACTCACAACCCGGATACTCACAACAACCTGGATACTCGCAAAAACCCGGATACTCACAACAACCCGAATACTCACGACCCGGATACTCACAACCCGGATACTCACCACACGGATACTCACAACCCGGATACTCACCACACGGATACTCACAACCCGGTTACTCACAACCCGGATACTCACAACAACCCGGATACTCACAAAAACCCGGATACTCACAACAACCCGAATACTCACAACAACCCGGATACTCACAACAACCCGGATACTCACAACAACCCGGATACTCACAACAACCCGGATACTCACAACAACCCGAATACTCACAACAACCCGGATACTCACAACAACCCGGATACTCACAACAACCCGGATACTCACAACCCGGATACTCACAACAACCTGGATACTCACAACCCGGATACCCACAACAAACCCGAATACTCACAACCCGGATACCAACAACAACCCGGACACTCACAACACAGATGCTTACAACCCGGATACCCACAACCGGGATACCCCCAACTTAGATACACACAACCCGGATACTCACAACCCGGTTACTTACATGATATCGACCGTTGACTATCTGTTCAAACAGAGCGTCCTTGGTGCCGTAAAATGGCAGCGAACCGCTGAGCAGCACGAACAGCAGGCAGCCGCAGCCCCAGGCGTCAACGGGCCGTCCGTACGGCTCCCCTCGGACCATCTCCGGTGCCATAAAGTGCGGCGTTCCAATTCGGCCTGTGCAATGATTTTGCATTATTAAATAGAAACGAAAAAATAATGCTACTCGTTTTCTTTCTACTCTACTAACAGTAACAAAATATGCGTGTGTCAATAAAATAAAAACATATTTCGCTTCACCCTACTGATAGTAAAAAGGCATGTTTTGATTGAATAAAAAATTATATCGTCTTCAGAATGGCACCTGGCGGCGCTAATCCTGTCGTCTCGTCGAGCTGGATGGCGATGCCGAATCCGCCGAGTTTAACTGGCGCCGAATTCTCTTTGGAGTGCAGGAGTACGCAGTGCGGCTTCAAATCGCGATGGATTATGCCGTGCCGATGGCAATAACGCATCGCCTCCAATATTTGTCGCATATAGTGGCTGGAAGGGTACATTTCAGCTTGTTTTAGCAATCATCGATTAGTTTGTGTGACTAGAGACATTAAATCAAAACAGAAAAAATATCATTTAGCCTAATCCAGAGGTACAAGTAATAAAAAACTTTTATATGTATAAGTATAGTTAGTACGAGTAAATAACTGAATTAGTTGAATGAAAATGACAGATTCAATTTTGTTGTTGTTGTTGTTGATGATGATGATGTTGTTTCTGTCTTTCTTGTTGTTGTTGTTGTTGATGATGATGATGATGTTGTTTCTGTTGTTGTTGTTGTTGTTGTTTCTGTTGTTGTTGTTGTTGATGATGATGTTGTTTCTGTTGTTGTTGTTGTTGTTGTTGTTGTTGTTGTTGTTGATGATGTTTCTGTTTTTGTTGTTGTTGTTGTTGTTGTTGTTGATGATGATGATGATGTTGTTTCTGTTTTTGTTGTTGTTGTTGTTGTTGTTGTTGTTGATGATGATGATGATGTTGTTTCTGTTGTTGTTGTTGTTGTTGTTGTTGTTGTTGATGATGATGATGATGTTGTTTCTGTTGTTGTTGTTGTTGTTGTTGTTGTTGTTGTTGATGATGATGATGATAATGATGCTGTTTCTGTTGTTGTTGTTGTTGTTGTTGTGGTTGTTGTTGTTGATGCTGATGTTGATGATCATGAGGATGTTGTTTTTGCTGTTGCTGTTGTCGTTGATAATGATGTTTTTTGTTGATGATGTTGTTGGTGTTTTGTTGCTGTTGTTGATAATGTTGATGATGTTATTGTTGTTTTTGTTGTTGTTGTTGTTGTTCTTATTGTTGATAATGATGTTGTAGTTGTTTTTGATGATGTTGTTGTTGTTGTTATTGTAGTATGTTTCTTTTATATTTCAAACAAACACATGTAACATTATTTTCACCTCATATTAGTAGTATAGCAAGAACCTATTTTGCAAAGTTGAAAATGATGCATGACTCTTCAAGTTCGAAGCAACCAATCAAAAGCCAGCAAAGTCAGCTGACTTTCTTACATAGCAAACCAATCAATCAAAAGTCAGCTGATATCTATTTTTAGTAACCAATCAATTTTAAAGTCACGTGCCTGACCTAAAACTGTCAAACCAAACCCCAAATGCGATTCATCATGTACCCAGAACCGGAAAATGCGCTCATCAATCAATTTCGCTTACATTAGACTAGTTGCGCAAAACCCTACCCTGTCAAGCTTGTCAAAAATCAGAAGCTGAACTTTTGACATTTAAAATATGACCTTGAATGACCTCAACTGGGTCCGAAAAAGGTATAAATACACGAGACCTGAACCGGTCCAAAATCAGAAGGCCTCGGAGCCACTAAAACTCTTCTACACTCTAAGAAGAGGAAAAGGACCTACCATCAAGAAGTCTCCAAGGACGAATTGAGAAGCCTGCGGTAAGCCTCCTTGACTCAGTTATTTATTGCGTGTAAGTCCGCAAGTTTATTTGAGTCGACCCACTTGAGGTCAGTTGAGTCGTTGATAGTCCAACAGGACTACTCCCTTGGAGCAGTTATCTCGGCGCAGTTTAATCTCGTCGAAAGACCTTCACTAGAAGACTGATACCTAGTGTTAGGTTACCTGATTGGGTCCGGCAACTAAGTCCGTCCCCAACCAGAAGAGGAGGAACCGTAAACCCGCAGCAGTTAGCCGCTAGCGAGACAATAGTAGCTACTGACGTGATCTCTGATCCTATTGGTCCAAACTACAGATACCGGCCGGAAGTGAATTGAAAGAAGACCGCGGCAACAGAGAATCAACAAAGGATCAGACAGTGAATTTAAGGACTCCGGAGCTCAGCTTTCAAGGTAAGCACACACTTGAGTATAACTTACTGGGTTGTCCAGCAATCGCTGGAAGTGAGTGTTTCTTAGATACCAATTAGAGAGACCAGTACCAGGGAACACATCATTATTGTTGTTGATGGATGTTGTTGTTGATGATGATAATGATGTTGTTTTCTGTTTTTGTTAATTGCTGTTGTTGATGTTGATGAAGATACGATGTTGTTGTTGTTGTTGTTGTTGCTGTTCCCGTTGGCTGATGGGACTTTGCAATACTATATCTCTCTAGCTTTATACTGGCCTGTATTTATAAACTCCTGTTACGAGACAAATTCTGTTTATTTTCTCTAATTGGTATCCAGGCAGATTAAAAAACCTTAACTAAATAACCTTGGAAGGTTAATTCTAAAACTTAGCATATTTTAATTTGAGAACCGAAGCTCAGTCGCACCAATAAAAATCGATTAATTTGTTTAAAAAAAACTGCAGATCTTACGCCTCGCTACTAGTGCAAATCGCTTGCAAAAATTTTACACGAAGCGTCATTTTAAAAAGTAGTGTCTTCTGGTAGTCCTTGGCAGTCACTTGAGAATGTTAACATTACAAACGGACAAAAAAAGTCATACTTATTACTTAGTAGCATATCACAGGCACGCATTTTCGATACTCACGTTGCAACACTTTCGCTAAATACGAAACCGGAGGTGGCGCGTTTCACAATTTCGAAGCACAAGTCCGAGCCGTCCATACTGGAAAGCAGTTTTGGTGAATAATATTTTTAGTTGCGTGTGGGGCACCAGAATTTTGAGTGAAAACAATCAAGATTAGGATAGAAAAAAACTGGTCACAATAATGCGGTCTTAAACAATATTTGAGTAAGAAAAAATTCTAAAAAATTTAAACACGCCTAACTTTAAAGTTGAAGGTCGAAATCAATGATTTACCAGAATGAGATTCGAACTCGAGACCTTATGATTGACATTCGAACTCTGACATTCGAAGTCTAAAATTTCCCAGAACGGGATTCGAACTCAAGACCTTATGATTGAGATTCGAACTCGAACTCTCATGATTGACATTCGAAATCTACAATATCCCAGAGCGGAATTTGAACTTC
>CATNEM010000212.1:45000-132500 GCA_950096795.1 Macrostomum cliftonense | reverse complement strand
AAATTTCTATATTTTTAAAGATATTATTAGATCTAAAAATCAAATGTTTAAAAATTACTGGGACAAAATATCGGTTGCAATACTTACTTTCCAATTATTTCTTTTAGCTCGTAAACATCATTGAACAAAATATCCTGCTCTGATTCGTCTCTGTCTTCAATTGTGTCTTCGTCTGACATGTTAGATATCAGCTTTATCAAGTAAATTTATCTAGCAATACAAAAGCTGTGGCTTGTACTAGTCAGTTAATTACTACATTTACTCGAACCAGAAAAGTTAAAAAAAGGTTGCAGACGTCTATCTTCGAAAAGGGTGTTTCTACACAAATTTTTGTGTGGAAAATAAAATTCTAATTAAAAAAACAGAAAAAATATGGAAAATACGATTTCGTGCTTCTTTGAGTTATCGTTTTGCCGCCAAATGCTTTAAAGACAATAAACAAATATTGTATCTATTCTTTATTTGCAGATAACTTTATTTTTTTTCATCATGCCACATTGAAGAAAAAAGTTATATTTATTTATATATTGTATCGCTATCGACAATCAATTACTGATGATACTCGTTAAGTCAATGATTAGACTAGCGTTTGATTCATGCACCATGTCCTTGGTTTGATTACCTAACATGAGGAGGTCCTGATCAGTGAGTCAGAGCAGTTTTGCAGAAAAAAGAAAGTGAAACGCTATAAAAGTGCTTTTAGTATTTCAGAATTTCTTTACAATTTAGCTCACCGTGTAAGAAAACAAATTTATTATGTAAAAGGGACCGAGAAGAAAATCAAACTTTGATATTTGTTCGCATATAAAAAAGCCTACGAAATTCGAATCTTATTTGACATGTAATAAGTCACTGATCCGATAGGGTTATTTCTTAATTAACGGATTTGCAGTCTTTGCAAAATTAATTAGACCGTTTCACTATGAGTTAAAGTCTAGTTAAAACTGTCTAGTCTGTATTGGATAGGCCTAGCTTGACTAGCAATCAATGGAAGTTTAGCCTTGAAAAAACAGTCTAAAATGTATCTTTTCCTAGGCCTTAGAAACTGCTGTTGTTGACCTAATGTCAAGGGTGCATGCATAACAAATCGTTTTTATTTTTTATACTAGGCCTATAAGACATTTTTCTATACTATGCAGCTTAAATCTTTCTGTTTGTTAACAAATGGTTACAAACCTTATTTTTAAAAATAGGCTAGGCCTGTAGGCCCTAGATTGTTACTTTTCTATAGGCCCCTAGTAACTTATTATGAATACTTAATTTAGTTATTTCATATAAAAAATCAAGACATGCAATAGTTAAATAATATAAAGTTATAGTTTTATCATCAAAACAGCAGAGCAGCATATGGAAGGCTACTCACAAACCCCCACTGGTCAAGGCCAATGCAGTGCAGTCAGCAGGTAAGCGCATGGCCACTGTGTTCTGGGACAGAGAAGGCATCTTGCTGATCAAGTGGCTACTGGAAGGCAGAACCATCAATGCCTAGTACTACTGTGAAATATTGGAACTGTTGTGTGAGTGCCAGGGAAGGATCACCAAGGGCATTGTGCTGCAGTAGGACAATGCCAGGCCGCATACCTGCAACGCAACTATGGATCTTATCAGGAGACTAGGCTGCAAGTTGCTGTCTCACCCTGCCTATTCTCCTGGCCTGCCCCCCAGTGACTACTGGTTGTTCCCTAAAATAAAAGAGCCTCTTTGTGGCCATTGCTATAGAAGCTTTTCTGCACTCAGCTTGGCCATCAGCCAGTAGGTATGAGGGACCCCCATGGAATTCTTCGCCCAGGGCATCAGCAAGCTGCCAGAGAAATGGCAAAAATGTGTGCAGCTTGGGGGTGACTATGTTAAGAAGTGCAATGTTGACTATTAGCTGTTCTTTGTTTTCTTTCCTTGATATTTGCAGTTGTCAGCAAATTTATGATGCAACCCTTATACAATGGATATTGCAATTGCAAAAGCAGTCTAGGCCTAGCTTCTGAGATTATTTTTTATTATATTTTATATGGCCTAGTTTAACTTTCAGTTTTTTAAATAAAATATTAAGCATGTAGGCCTAAAATTTGGCTTTTATATCTTTGTTCTAGCAATGCAAATTTGTATCCTGTCAAAAATACTAAAATGCTATTAGGAAACTTAGAATACATATGCATCTCTATGCAGAAACCTAACCAAGATCATTTTACAATGTCTAGTTATTTAGTATGTATAACATTCAATATTTCTTTTACTTTTGTATTTGTTTTTATAGAACTCACTTGGTATAATTTTTAGCATCCTTGATATTTCAGAAGCTTAGACATATATCAGTTGTAACCACAGATACTATAATGACTAGATGGGTCACTCAACATATATGCTTGCAAGCTACTTTTAGTTCAGTAGAAATATAGACATTTTTTGTATTTTTGTCTTTGTTTATAAAAAAATTAAAATTTAAAAAGGAAAAAGCGGCTATGATAAAAGGCATACGAATTAACAAAAAATGTTATGGTTTATTGAAAATAGTAACAACAGAGCAAAGTAACAATGAAAATTACAACGGAAACTTTCAGGCAAATATAGTCAATATAAAGATAGCAAAACAATAACATGTGAATAGCAAAAAGCCTTCAGCGCAAAAATTAATGCAAATAACTAGTTGAATTTCTTTGCTTTTTGCATTGCAGAGTAGTTAGAATGGACATCTGTGTGCATCCTACAGCGGCACCAATGGTGCAAACGCAAACGCAAAAATGCTTCAAAAATGCGCTCTTGCACTTGTTCGAAATGTGTTTCACAAGCTGGGAATGAAATACCAGATGACACAAATTGTTGTTTTACTCGGAAAGCAACTTTCGGCTGAACAATGAAGGTTGCTGATTGAGCACTGAAGATAGCTTCCATTCTGTTAAAGCTTTGTAGTGCAGTTGACGAAGGCAGTTTTAAGCCGCTGACGGCATGAGGCAGCGTCTTATGCCGTAGATGCACTCCAGTGGGATTCGCCGCTGTCAGAAATGACTTGCAGCTCTGGCATTCCAAAACGCCGCTCCTCTTGAGCACAAATCCACCCACGTACTCCATCGCTTCTTCAAGAACTGAATCATAAGCCGGCTGCTCTTGCTGCGTCAAGGTTTTCGAAGTAGCCGCATTGACCTGGTCGTCAGTTTTTGAATCACTCGCTGCAGATGTGCTGTTCTTGCCAAGTTCAACAGCTGCACAGTCTGCTGTGACTGCAGCTACACAACTGTCATCTTCGCAATTTCTGGCCACAGAATCTGGCTGGGAGAAGCCGCTGGCAGCTACAGATCGCAGTGCCCCAACAAACGCCTTAATCTTGGGCTTTTCATTGAAGCCGTTGCGGCCACAGATGATGCAGAACAGATTCTGTAATTCGCATTTATATCACTCTAAATTAATTCCATTACTCTAAATTAGTTTAAAACTCAAGACACTTATAAAGTCCATTTACGTTGCCATCAAATGAGGCTGAATCTAGGGTGATCGCTTATTTAGACATTGATTTTCATTCCCTCATACATGTGACATGAGATTTTGGCTTATTTGTTGGCAGTGTAAACCTTCATGAACTTTCAACAAATCCGACGGATATGGTAACTTTTCAATTATATGATACATAAAAAGTAAAGTAACAATTATAGCTACACGCATTATTGCAAATTGTACCTGTGATCACTATATTTATTAAATATCTGATTCCAAATAACAAGGCAACTTACCTCAACGTGATCCTGTGATAGTCTTCGCGTGCACACAAACTCGTACTGCTCATCTTGAATCAATGCTGTGCTGAGCTGCCGTATTGCAGAAGTCGACAGGATCCACGCTTCCTTGAATTTCATAGTTGCCTTTAGCGACTTCCCGCTGCAAGGAAGGAATTGCCAGCTTCTGATGAAGGCTTCGATGCTGCGCAACTCGTCAATCTTCTCTGAAAGCGAACTTTGCGTGATCGGCTGCTTAAATCCTTTGTCAAGAATGTGCACCGAATTCAGCAAGTCAAATGCATCATTGACTCTCTGTACGAAATCCGCTGTCTGCAGGGCATCGATGGGCAGTTCCTTGTGATGCACGAGTCTGGCCCAATTGGAGGCTGAAGTGCACATCAGTCAACCGACTCGCCAGTCTAAGTGACCAGCTGCTGTCCCTTTCATAGAAGTCAACCAGGTCTTGCCATCTTGCTTGCTGGTCTCCATCGAAAATGATGTTGTTCTTCATGAGGGCATTGCGCGCATTTTTCAGGCAGTGCGGAATGTCGAAGATGACAAATACAGGCTTTTGCGTCACAGGGTGGTTTAGAAATGGAGCCGCAGGAGTTACCTAAATATATGAACAATTGGAAGGCTTAATATTACGAAATGGTCGCAAATGCAATGTAAAGTTTGAATTTATTGCTGTTTTAAAGATTTGATTCTCAAAAATAGTTTCTTCAATAAAATTTTCAAACTTTCTGTACTGCATTTCAGCTATTGAAACCAAATATAATCTAAAATTATTTCATAAATAAATTTTTGCTTACCAGTTTGCTGAGACAGGCCCATTGTGTCGTTTCTTGGTCGACAACCAGTGCGACAACACAAATTCCAGCTTCATGGGCAGCGCGAAGGCACTCGTCTATTGCAGACTTGAACTGAAGCTGACCGAGGGTTCTATAAACTTGATAGTATGCAATCAGCTGCTTCCAGTTGCTCCAGATTCCACGGAGAACAGCAACAACTGCTTCGTTTACGGGTCTCTGAAGTTGCTGCTCAATGTCATAAGCAGAATGTTTATCATAGCTGACGACTCTGTCACCATGCTGGTCGTAATGGATGCTGGCTGATAAACTCATGCCATCGAAGCAGAGGGTTGCTAATCGCTGTGGCTCGGGGTCTTCAGCAAGCTTTTCATGCAAGAGCTTGATTGTCTTTTGGCAGACACCAGGGGATGAAAAGAACTGCCGGGTTCGTTGCTTCAGTGATGACTCGGATGGAAGTGGAAACTTCCACTTGTTGCGCAACATTCGGTACGCAGCTGGGCTCTTGTGGTGCAGCTGAATTGATTCAAAAATACTTTTCTTCGGCCATCTCATTCCACGGGGATTAACAAACTGCTGCTTGATGCTGCTTTGAATTACCCGACTCATGGTTGCACTTCTGAATTTTGTTGCTTTGGCTTTGGCCACCTGGCTTTGAAGATGCTTGATGGTTAAACGCTGTCAGTAAATGCACTCCAGGTACGATTTTTTCCTTGGCTGAATTGGCTTATCGGATCGCCCTGATATTTTCGGGACAATGATGGACAAAGCTAATTTTGACGATCTTTGCTCCCACTGCAACAGTTTCTCGTCACTTTCGTTCGAGATGCAGTCGAATCACTGAAGTTCGGGTGGGTACATATTGTCTGCCTCCTCTTCTGTTCTTATAACCGATGGTTCCAGGTCTTCTCGAACAAGGCAAGGCAATACTAGCTCCTTGTATTGCCTTGATGATGGGATTGGGATATTGCATCTAAAAATAATTAGAATACATTTTCTATGACCAATTGATATTTTATAGCTATTTTTAGCCAATTTGATATAAAGTTCTTCCTACTGCAACTAATTGTCCGTCTTGCTTTCTATTAACCCTAGTATAGTTTTCTATAATGTTAATGGCCACTATAGACAATGCATATACTGGCACTTAAACTTCAATTGTACCTGTGTCTCTATGCATTATTACACTATGTTTAAAATAGCTTTTATATATTTTGTTCTGCTTTTAATAAAAAATAGTTTATGTGCTATAGATAAAATCAAGCCAGACAGAAACTATAATTTAAAAAAATGAATGAAAACGTTTGGCTGGGTTCTTTTTTGCTTATTCTATTTTCTAAGTAAATAAAGCCTAGAACTTGATAAACTAACATATACTCTTCCATATTAGAGAGCAAAGTTATTCATTGGCTGTTTCTATTTCTAACAATGGTTAATAAAAAAATATTAGCAGTTAGAAAAACAATGAAGTAGACTTAAAATATTGCATAATGAAACTGGCAATCTGTCTACAAATGCAATAATGTTTTTTGCACTCATTTTTTTCAGCAATAAGCAAATCAATTGTCAAATAAAGAAATTGACATGACAGCGGCTACATCGGCTACCAATGGAAATCAGATGCTGGAATTCGACCACATCTTCCAGGAGATCCGGGGCATGATGTATCCCGGCAAGCTCCGGCTAAGGCAGGCCGACATTTTCTTTAAGAATGAAAAAACTGGCCGCATCGACCACTACAGCTCGTCCGATATCGAGCAGGTGCACTGGATTATCCGGGCCAGGGGCTTCTGCCTCAAATTCCTGCTCGGCGAGCTCATCTACCGCTATGACGGATTTCGCGAGGCCGACTTTGACAAACTGCACGCCTTTGCTCGGGCTAACTGGCAGGTTGAGGTGAGCCCTGCCCGCTGTCTGTCTGTCTGTCTGTCTGTCTGTCTGTCTGTCTATCTGTCTGTCTGTCTGTCTGTCTGTCTGTGTGTCTCTCTTTCTGTCTGTCTGTCTGTCTGTCTGTCTGTCTGTCTGTCTGTCTGTCTGTCTGTCTGTCTGTCTGTCTGTCTGTCTGTCTGTCTGTCTGTCCGTCTGTCTTCAAATCTTTTTAGTGTTTCTTTCTCTTCGTCACTCATTTTCCCTGTCTATATATGTGTGCGTCTGTCTGTAATGATCACTGCCTGTCTTTCAGTGCATCTGTCTGCCTCTCTGCCTGTTTTTCTCCGTGTTAGTCCGTCTTTGTCTGTTTATTCCATCTTCACATAATAAGCTTTGAAAGCTTGTAGGCAAGATTGGCTTAAAGAAATTGTTACATTAAAACCTGGCTTATCCTACTTACTATCAGTAGTAAAACAATGTTATAAAAACATTTTTCTCTGCTAAATAACGAATACAAAACAATTCAGATCGAAAAGAAGGACCTGGCCTACAAAGGCTGGAACTGGGGCCAGCTGAATTTCATCAAGAACGCCATGGAATTGGAGGTCTCTGGCCATACGGCATTCGAACTGCCTCTGAACAATGTGGCCAATGTCAGCACTGGCAAACAGGAGGTCACGCTCGAATTTCATCAGAATGACGATGCTGAGGTGAGCCGGCTTGTTTTTGTTCTGGGCTTAGGTTTTAGCTGGTAAACTGTTGGATGTGTGTAGGATTCTAAACCTTACTCATGCTACAGATTACTTATAGAACGTTTACAGAATGTTTATAGTGTCACAGTATACTGTCAGAGTATTTTTTCTTTTCTTTTTGGATTAAAATAGATATCAGTATCTTTTCAGTAGAGATAATGACCTAGTCAGTAGAGATAGTGACCTAGTCAGTAGAGATAGTGACCTAGTCAGTAGAGATAGTGACCTAGTCAGTAGAGATAATGACCTAGTCAGTAGAGATAAGGATCTTATCAGTAGAGATAGTGACCTAGTCAGTAGAGATAGTGACCTAGTCAGTAGAGATAGTGACCTAGTCAGTAGAGATAATGACCTAGTCAGTAGAGATAAGGATCTTATCAGTAGAGATAGTGACCTAGTCAGTAGAGATAGTGACCTAGTCAGTAGAGATAATGACCTAGTCAGTAGAGATAAGGATCTTATCAGTAGAGATAAGGATCTTATCAGTAGAGATAGTGACCTAGTCAGTAGAGATAGTGACCCTGTCAGTAAGGATAGTGACCTTGTCAGTAGAGATAGTGACCTAGTCAGTAGAGATAGTGACCTAGTCAGTAGAGATAAGGATCTTATCAGTAGAGATAGTGACCTAGTCAGTAGAGATAGTGACCCTGTCAGTAAGGATAGTGACCTTGTCAGTAGAGATAATGACCTAGTCAGTAGAGATAAGGATCTTATCAGTAGAGATAGTGACCTAGTCAGTAGAGATAGTGACCTAGTCAGTAGAGATAGTGACCCTGTCAGTAAGGATAGTGACCTTGTCAGTAGAGATAATGACCTAGTCAGTAGAGATAAGGATCTTATCAGTAGAGATAAGGATCTTATCAGCAGAAATAGTGACCTAGTCAGTAGAGATAGTGACCTAGTCAGTCAGAGATAGTGACCTAGTCAGTAGAGATAGTGACCTAGTCAGTCAGAGATAGTGACCTAGTCAGTAGAGATAATGACCTAGTCAGTAGAGATAATTACCCAGTCAGTAGAGATAATTACCCAGTCAGTAGAGATAAGAATCTTGCCAGTAGAGATAGTTACCTAATCAGTAGAGATAAGAATATTGTCAATAGAGATAATGACCTTGTCAGTCTTTAGCTGTATAAATTGTCCTTTTAAAGGCAAGAAAACAGAGCGCATCCATATTAATCACATCTCCCCACGTGAAGGTGTGCCTGATGGAGATGCGCTTCCACATTGGCGAGCGCAGCGAACTGCAATGCGAGGAGGTTGCCAAACGCGTCATGGACAAGGCCGACATCATCCAGCTGACTGGTGATGCCCTGTGCGAGTTCAAGGAGTTGTACTGCGTGCAGCCGCGCGGTCGTTACGATTTCCGATTTTATCCAACTTTTCTGCACATGCACGGCAAAACCTTCGATTATAAGATCCCAATCAGCACCATCTATCGGATGTTTGTACTGCCGCACGCCGATGGACGCCAGAACTTTCTCGTACTGGGCCTCGAGCCGCCAATTAAGCACGGACAAACTCGCTATCACTTTCTCATATTATTGTTCGACGTTGATGTGGAAACCACTGTTGAATTGCGCTGCTCCGAGGAGGAGTTGCAGAATAAGTACGGCGGCAAACTTCAAAAGGAGATGTCTGGCAAAGAGTTTGAGGTAAGGATAAATATACCTGTTGGATCAATATCCCATCCATTGGTACCCATACTTCGTCCTTGGGATCAATATCCCATCTATTGAGGATCGATATTTTATCTATTTGGATCGATATCCCAACTTTTGGAATCAATATCCTATCTATTGGGATCGATATCCTATCTATTGGGATCGATAACCTATCTATTGGGATCATTATTCTAATTATTGGGATCGATATCCCATCTATTGGGATCGATATCCCATCCATTGGGATCGATATCCCATCCATTGGGATCGATATCCCATCCATTGGGATCGATATCCCATCTATTGGGATCGATATCCCATCCATTGGGATCGATATCCTATCTATTGGGATCGTTATCCCATCTATTGGGATCATTATTCTAATTATTGGGATCGATATCCCATCCATTGGGATCGATATCCCATCTATTGGGATCGATATCCCATCCATTGGGATCGATATCCCATCCATTGGGATCGATATCCCATCCATTGGGATCGATATCCCATCCATTGGGATCGATATCCCATCCATTGGGATCGATATCCCATCTATTGGGATCGACATCCCATCTATTGGGATCGATATCCCATCCATTGGGATCGATATCCCACCCATTGGGATCGATATCCCATCCATTGGGATCGATATCCCATCCATTGGGATCGATATCCCATCCATTGGGATCGATATCCCATCTATTGGGATCGATATCCCATCTATTGGGATCGATATCCCATCCATTGGGATCGATATCCCATCCATTGGGATCGATATCCCATCCATTGGGATCGATATCCCATCCATTGGGATCGATATCCCATCTATTGGGATCGACATCCCATCTATTGGGATCGATATCCCATCCATTGGGATCGATATCCCACCCATTGGGATCGATATCCCATCCATTGGGATCGATATCCCATCCATTGGGATCGATATCCCATCCATTGGGATCGATATCCCATCCATTGGGATCGATATCCCATCTATTAGAATCAATATCCAATTTATTGGGATCGATATCCCATCTATTGGAATCAATATCCAATTTATTGGGATCGATATCCCATCCATTGGGTTCGATATCTTTGTATTGGATTTGAAGTTTTTAATATTTTGCATATGTACACTGACTCGCTCCAATTTAGTTTGTTAAACAAATTGTCTTTCCTTACTGTGCGTGCGTTATGTACGTTTGAGATTAAAGCTAAGTCCAACCCCACTTTAACCCAGTCACCCTGTCAGTAAAATTAAATATATAGAATGGATCAGCCTCAGATTGAAGCTGATTGGTTTTATTCAGTCGTGCCAAATTAACCGCTTT
The DNA here is from genome assembly GCA_950096795.1 of Macrostomum cliftonense. Lineage (NCBI taxonomy): Eukaryota > Metazoa > Platyhelminthes > Macrostomidae > Macrostomum > Macrostomum cliftonense. Next base: position 122,374 of record CATNEM010000212.1, on the reverse strand, counting down.
AGAATTGGCAATTTTCCTTAACAATCTTATCTATTGAGATCGTTATCTCATCTATTGAGATCGTTATCTCATCCATTGGGATCAATATCCCATATATTTTAATGGATGTTCCATCTATTGGAATCGAAATCCCATCCATTGGGATCATTTGAGATCATTCGTATCTTTCAGAACTGATTTATTGTATCGCATTTTGGTAAAGATCCAATTCAAAAGGATAAGCCAATGATGTTTATCCCTTTTGTACTCGATTATTACTGATAATTATCCCATACTAGGCGACTGCAGAGCAAAAACTATCCCCAATTACAGGTGATTTCCCGCCTATGCCGAGTCCTAGTTAACCGGAAAATCACCGTGCCCGGTCATTTCCGTTCAAAATCCAACAATCACTACATCAGCTGCGGCTACAAGGCCAACACCGGCTTCCTTTATCCCCTGGACCGCGGCTTCATCTTCGTGCCCAAGCCGCCTATGCACGTCCGCTTTGAAGAGATCTCGTCTGTACAATTCAGCCGGGGCACCGCTTCCGTTCGCAGCTTTGATTTTGAAATCAACACTAAAGCCGGCGTCACTTACACTTTCAACAGTGTGGAGAAGGACGAGTACAGCCAGCTGTACAAGTTTGTGCAGGACAAGCAGCTGCCGGTGAAGAATATTGGCGAGGAGGACACCACTGGCAAACTGGAGGCTTGGGAGAGCAGCGAGGCCGAGTCGGATGGCGACGATGTGTACATGAAACGGGTCAAGGCCGAGGGCAAGGTGAGACTGTTTTCTTAACTGCTAGATTTATTTATTGGCAAGACGTTTTGTACCAGCTTTGTTTTCAAAGGGTCTGGTTCTATCGTTGCTTCTCTAAGCTTCTATCGCAGGACAGGGGTGAGATTCTATGGTTTCTTTTCTTGGCAGGAGTGAGATTCTATGGTCTCTCTTATTAGCAAAGGTGAGATTCTATGGTCTCTCTTATTGGCAGGGGTGAGATTCTATGGTTTCTCTTATTGGCAGGGGTGAGATTCTATGGTCTCTCTTATTGGCAGGGGTGAGATTCTATGGTCTTTCTTATTGGCAGGGGTGAGATTCTATGGTTTCTCTTATTGGCAGGGGTGAGATTCTATGGTCTCTCTTATTGGCAGGGGTGAGATTCTATGGTCTTTCTTATTGTCAGGGGTGAGATTCTATGGTTTCTCTTATTGGCAGGGGTGAGATTCTATGGTCTCTCTTATTGGCAGGGGTGAGATTCTATGGTCTCTCTTATTGGCAGGGGTGAGATTCTATGGTCTCTCTTATTGGCAGGGGTGAGATTCTATGGTTTCTCTTATTGGCAGGGGTGAGATTCTATGGTTTCTCTTATTGGCAGGGGTGAGATTCTATGGTCTCTCTTATTGGCAGGGGTGAGATTCTATGGTTTCTCTTATTGGCAGGGGTGAGATTCTATGGTCTCTCTTATTGGCAGGGGTGAGATTCTATGGTCTCTCTTATTGGCAGGGGTGAGATTCTATGGTTTCTCTTATTGGCAGGGGTGAGATTCTATGGTTTCTCTTATTGGCAGGGGTGAGATTCTATGGTCTCTCTTATTGGCAGGGGTGAGATTCTATGGTTTCTCTTATTGGCAGGGGTGAGATTCTATGGTCTCTCTTATTGGCAGGGGTGAGATTCTATGGTTTCTCTTATTGGCAGGGGTGAGATTCTATGGTTTCTCTTATTGGCAGGGGTGAGATTCTATGGTCTCTCTTATTGGCAGGGGTGAGATTCTATGGTCTCTCTTATTGGCAGGGGTGAGATTCTATGGTCTCTCTTATTGGCAGGGGTGAGATTCTATGGTTTCTCTTATTGGGGAGGGTGAGATTCTATGGTCTCTCTTATTGGCTAGGCTGAGATTCTGTGGTTTTTCTTATCGGCAGGAGTGAGATTCTATGGGGCAGGAATGAGATTCTATGGTCTCTCTAATTGGCAGGGGTGAGATTCTACGGATGATAATCTTGACAAAATTGAGATTCCATTGTTGCTATTTTAGTCTAGTGTAATGAGATTCTAGTATTGGTTTTTCTTTCGATGAGATTCCGCTATTTGTCTTTGTAAACAAGGCGCCATTCTCAGCCAGCCTACAACCCCCCGTGCCTAACCAGGAGCGCACCGCTGGCACCGGCGGCGCCAACACTTCCGGCGGCAGCGGCGGCGGCGGCGCCGAATCTGACGACGATTCCGAGGACGAAGACTTCCTGCCGCCGGAAGCTTCCGGTTCCGAGGTGGAAGAGGAATACGACACGGACGCTGACCCGTCAGAGTTCTCCTCGGACACGGACTACAGCGACGAGGAGGCCCGTAAGAAGAAGAAGCGCCGTCTAGCCAAAACCGTGCCCGAGGAGGGCTTCGGCGACTACACTGAGAAAAAGAAGAAAAAAGCCAAGCAGAAAGAAGAAGCGGCCGCAAAATCTTCGTCAACTAAGAAAGTGTCAAGGAAAGATCGCAACGCGCCCAAACGCCCGGCGTCCGCCTATTTTCTATTCCTAGAAGACGAGCGGCCCAAAATAAAGGCGGACAACCCGGACGTCCGGGTCACGGAGATCGGCCGCTTAGCCGGCGAGCGCTGGGCCAAGCTGGACGAGGCCAGGAAGCGAACCTACCAGGAGCGGGCGGACGAACTGAAGGCCAAGTACCAGGCCGAGCTGGCCGAGTACCAAGCCAAGCTGGAGCGCGGCGAGGTGCAGCCAGACATTCAGGAGAAGCGGAAACCGGCTGGCGGTGGGGGCGGCGGCGGCGGCGGCGAGAAGTCTGGCGGCGGAGCGTCGGGCTCGGGCGCCAACTACAAATCGGCCGAGTTCATCAACGACAGCGACGTCTCGTCCGTGTCCTCCTCGTCGCCTTCGTCTGCCAACGAAGATGACGCTGAAGAAGAAGAAGAAGCAGACCAGGAAGAAGAAGATAAGCAAAAGAAAAAGACGACAAATTCGCCGAAAAAGGAGACTAAGAAAACAAAGACGGCTAATAAAGAGTCGGCGACCAAGAGTTCGAAGAAGAAGAAACAAAAATCGAGCAGTGGCAGCGAGGAAGAAGAGGAGGAGGAAGAAGAAGCTTCCGACAGCGGATCCGAGTGACAATGAAATTCGTTCTATCTATTATAATACTATTTTTGTAATAATAATTACTAGTAACTATATGTGCGTGTCCGTTAATTGCTGTTCGAAATAATTATGCTTGGAAGTCTCAACGTAACTACAAGTAATTAATAATAATAAAATAAAATAATTTTGCATAATGTTGTCTTAAGTTCTCGTGCGCTTGCAACTTTAACAAATGCCGTTTCAAGCATTTATTAAACTATTGATCCCCAAGTCGCAAATAAACAAATTTATGGACTTCGGGTTTGCGATAATCGATTTAACTTCACTTTTAATCTTTTACAGATTCGGTTTAGTGGATTTTGGTATCATAAGAAAGTCAGAGGATTAACGTAAACTAGTTAAAAAGTACACAAAGGTGGAATATAGTAAATGATGCTAAACTACATGTAATTCTATTCTTAGTGCCGCCACACAGCAGTTTTATTAAATTGTTGGTTGGTTAGAAAGTAAAACTTCTGACCCAGGTCTGTAAGGCTTTCAATTCTAACTTAATCCACAGTCTATTATTGTCCTTCTGCGTTGGGGATGTTGGGGAAAACGAGATTATTATTTTGTACGCGGATCTTCGTCCACTGGTGTGACCATGCAAGGCTACTGGCCAATAAGCTGACGCGCGTGTTGCTGGGAGTTGGGGGGTCTCCGGGGAGAGTGCAATGCAAACCCAACTGGGAATTTTTCATCCCGCTATACGTTCTGCTACCCAGATACTCTTATACAGGAGCCGTCAAGTCGGAAGCCTGGTTTTCACTGGCAGACTTCCTCACTGCTGTTGGCCCATATATTTGCGCTGAAATTTTGCTGTTTTCTTATTATATTACTTAAAGCTCTTAGTTGTAGCGAACCCTTGCTACTTGGCTTGCGTTGTAGCTTTTCCTTAGCCTATAGACTGCGTTGAAAATATTTTCTTTATTGCGCTGCTTTTCTAGCAGCAATTCAAGGATCTCTCGAATACAGAGTAAGTTGCTAGTTGAATTATTCTGAGTGGCGCTATCGTTACGTTGCGTTTTCTGCGATAGTTGATCAGGACATTTTTTGAGTTGTTTTCTGCTCTACGAGTATCATTCTCATGGTAGCTCGTACCTTGTGTCAATGTCTGTCTATCTGTATCTGTCTTTCTGTCTCTCTCTGTCTGTATGTGTGTCTGTCTGTCTGTCTGTCTATCTGTCTATCTCTGTGTGTGCCTGTATGTCTCTGTCCTTCTGTCTGTCTGTCTGTCTGACTATTTCTGTCTGCATGTCTGTCTGTCTGTCTGTCTGACTATTTCTGTCTGCATGTCTGTCTGTCTGTCTGTCTGACTATTTCTGTCTGCATGTCTGTCTGTCTGTCTGTCTGACTATTTCTGTCTGCATGTCTGTCTGTCTGTCTGTCTGACTATTTCTGTCTGCATGTCTGTCTGTCTGTCTGTCTGACTATTTCTGTCTGCATGTCTGTCTGTCTGTCTGTCTGACTATTTCTGTCTTCATTTCTTTCTGTCTGTCTGTCTGCCTGTATTTCTGGCTTTCAGTTCGTTTGTTCTTTTCTCGAACGATATTGTCAATATCTATTAGTCTTGACTAGTGTCTGAGTCTATTTACAATACTTAAAAATTCGTTCACAGACAGACTGTAGTATATTATCAGTTAACCTGTCTCATTCAAGTGTGTTAGTCTGAACCAATCAGTGGTAGGTGGACTTTGATGTCAATACATGTGTCCAACTTAACCAAAACGCGTTCTCTGTCGTGTTCTGACCATCTGTATCCCTCTCGCTGTCACGCACAAAGCGTTGGGAAGTGAGGTCTTGAGCATCCCCCTTAACTATCTCAGAATTCAGACAGCAATTTGCAACTATAGAAACAGCGACTTTGACGTCAGAAATAATTATTTTGCATCCCGTACTGGTTAGACGCCCCCCAACTTCCTGCGAGTGAAGTCTAATTAAAGATAATAATTTGACGGAACAGATTCTTTGCCAGAATGAGTTTTTCCACTGATCTGAAGCCATGAGTTGGTCAGTCAGTAAAGGCTCCAATTATGCATTCTTAAATCGAGCAGTTTTTACGTCTGAGTCATTCAGGTCTCGAGCCACTCATGCGATTAGCTTGGCGCTTCTCATGTCGACTTTTTGGCGTTTCTCACGTCCCTTGATGTGAATTTTGACACTTCAAACGATAACGAGTTGAATTAAACTCACTATTGGCGCTGATTGTCAAGGAGAGTTTGGGGCCTCTCCTTGGCAGTTTGACGCCTCCTAAGATACATCTAGGTTTGGCACTGCTCAATATTAGAAATTTTCTGAGATGAGTCTTGCACTTCTTGGTGTAACTTTGGCTCTTTTCTACTAATTTGGCGCTTCTCTACTAAGTTTCGCGCTTCTCTAGTAAGTTTGGCGCTTCTCTACGAAGTTTGGCGCTTCTCTACTAAGTTTGGCGCCTCTCAGGAAAATTTTGGCGCTTCTCAAAATAACTTTGGCGCTTCTCTAGAAAAGTATGCTGCTTCTCAAGATAACTTTGGCGCTTCTCTACTAAGTTTGGCGCTTCTCTACTAAGTTTGGCGCCTCTCAAGATAACTTTGGCGCCTCTCAAGATAAGTTTAGCGCTTCTCTACTAAATTTGGCGCCTTTCAGGATAAGTTTGGCGCGTCTCTACTAAGTTTGGCGCGTCTCTACTAAGTTTGGCGCGTCTCTACTAAGTTTGGCGCCTCTCTACTAAGTTTGGCGCCTCTAAGATAACTTTGGCGCTTCTAAACTAAGTTTGGCTCTTCTCAAGATGATTAGTTTGGCGATTCTCTTTTACAGATTTTGCTGTACGTAAAGCTTCTTCTGCTTACTATTCCACCGTTTAAGCTTCCATAAAATGTCGTCAGCTCGATGCGATTCCGAGCATCCTTATCCCGCCCAGTCAGCATCCGCGTCCGCCACTCCTCGTCGACGGAAGGTGCTAATCGGGGTGGATCGAACCGAGCACAGCGAACGGGCGCTCCGATTTTACGCCAGGCACCTTCGAAAGCCGACAGACCGGCTGGTGTTTTTCAACGTCAGCGAGCCGCCAGAGATGGCCATCGGACCTGCGACACTCGAGGCTGACAAGGTGATGATGAGCTGGATGATGATCTAGCCAATGACAGATGAATGAATAGAATGGATTGCTAATCTAGCCAATGACAGATGAATGAATACAATGGATTGCTAATCTAGCCAATGATAGATGAAGGAATAGAATGGATAGCTAATCTAGCCAATGATAGATAAATGAATAGAATGGATTGCTAATCTAGCCAATGATAGATGAATGAATACAATGGATTGCTAATCTAGACAAGGATAGATGAATGAATAGAATGGATTGCAAATCTAGCCAATGACAGATGAATGAATACAATGGATTGCTAATCTAGCCAATGACAGATCAATGAATAGAATGGATTGCTAATCTAGCTAATGACAGATAAATGAATAGAATGGATTGCTAATCTAGCCAATGACAGATGAATGAATACAATGGATTGCTAATCTAGCCAATGACAGATGAATGAATAGAATGGATTGCTAATCTAGCCAATGATAGATAAATGAATAGAATGGATTGCTAATCTAGCCAATGACAGATAAATGAATAGAATGGATTGCTAATCTAGCCAATGACAGATGAATGAATAGAATGGATTGCTAATCTAGCCAATGAGAGATGAGTGAATAGAATGGATTGCTAATCTAGCCAATGACAGATGAATGAATAGAATGGATTGCTAATCTAGCCAATGACAGATGAATGAATAGAATGGATTGCTAATCTAGCCAATGACAGATCAATGAATACAATGGATTGCTAATCTAGCCAATGACAGATGAATGAATAGAATGGATTGCTAATCTAGCCAATGACAGATGAATGAATACAATGGATTGCTAATCTAGCCAATGACAGATGAATGAATACAATGGATTGCTAATCTAGCCAATGACAGATGAATGAATAGAATGGATTGCTAATCTAGCCAATGAGAGATGAGTGAATAGAATGGATTGCTAATCTAGCCAATGACAGATGAATGAATAGAATGGATTGCTAATCTAGCCAATGACAGATGAATGAATAGAATGGATTGCTAATCTAGCCAATGACAGATGAATGAATAGAATGGATTGCTAATCTAGCCAGTCACTATGAGCAGAGCGCACAACACGCCAATTTCAGGCCTACTGCCGCTCGCTAGACTTCACTCTGTACGAAGCGAAGCGTCTCGCTGACGATGTTCGCCAGCTCTGCCGCGAGTTGGGCGTCCTCGACCCGAACGTCCGCGACTTCGACGACCCCGAGGCCGTCCGATTCCTCGAACGAGTCGGTCACGGGGGGCCGGGCCAGGCCATAGTGGACACGGCCAGGAACGAGTTCGTCCAGCTGATCGTCCTCGGCACCAGAGGACTCGGCGCGGTGAAACGCGCACTCAAGGGCTCAGTCAGCGACTACGTGCTGCACCACGCGCACCTACCCGTGGTGGTGGTGCCGCCGCCTGCGCCACTGGAGGCTCCAAACGGTGGAGCGACTGCCAAGGGTTCATCGTCAAGTTGAGATGGCATTTGGCTGTAGGGGGTCACGCGCCTTTGATTTGTCGGCAGATTTTTTTCTGTCGGCGTCTTTTACTTGAGTCAATTTGTTTGATGTTTCCGTAAATTTATTTATTGTGTTTGATGTGCCGGTTTTCTTAAAGTGCCCGTGTGTTTTATGTGTCGGTGTGTTTGATGTTGCGGCGTGTTTAGCGGTGTGTTTGATGTTGCGGCGTGTTTGATGTACCGGTGTGTTGGATGTGTCGGCGTGTTTGATGTGTCGGCGTGTTTGATGTGTCGGCGTGTTTGATGTGCCGGTGTGTTTGATGTGTCAGCGTGTTTGATGTGTCGGCGTGTTTGATGTTGTGGTATGTTTGATGCGTCGGTTCATTTGATTTTCCGAATGTCGGTCAAAGTTGTCGGTGTGTTTGGTGTCGATGCGTTTCCATATTGAATTCGTTTATGCGTTCATCTGGTCTTGATTTGTTTTTCTCTGCTCTATTCACCGCCCTAAAAACCAGCTCTGATGTGCAAAATTCAACAAAACTGCGACAAATAAAGTACGAGCCAACTTTTTTCGTAAAAATCCGTAGAAACAAAAAGCGGAGGTTAGCAAAATCTCCGCCCTAAAGGAAAATTTCCTTCAGAAACTGTCTCCTCCTTGTCTTAGCTGGTTAAAATCTGAACCCTAATCAGTAAAACATGCGGTCAGCTGTTCCTTAAACGATATGAAATCTATAAATAACTTTCGCTAATTTACTGTCTGCAGATGAAGCGTTTTGACAGCTGCGATGATTGTTAAACTCGTTTTTACTTGTCTGACTGACAGGCTTATCTGTCCTCCGATCTTCAGTTTTTGCTGTCGTCAAATTTGTATTTAAATATATAGAGAAAAGTTTTCCTAAAACTTTACTTTCATCAGTAGTAGAAGTCGTGTCTGATTCAAAAATGTATTATTCCAAAATTTTAGATGCTTGCTTTTTTGTAGGACCGCACAAAGCAAAAAATGCAAGGACAATAAATATCTTTCTTTTGTAGACAGACAGACATGAAGCTCCTTGAGGTCACTGGCCCCCTTTTCCTATCCGCAGACAGCCATGAAGTTCTGCGGAGTCACTGACCCCCTTTTCCCATGTCCACAGACAGCCATGAAGCTCCGTGGGGTCACTGACCCCCTTTGCCCACAGACAGCCACGAAGCTCCGTGAGTTCACTGACCCCTTTTCCTATGTTCTTAGTCAGCTATGAAGCTCCAAGGGGTCACTGACCCTTTTTCCCATGTCCACCGACAGCCATGAAGCTCCGTGGGGTCTATGACCCTTTTCCTATCATTAGACAGCTATGAAGCTCCCCGGGGTCATTGACCCCCTATTCCTATGTCCACAGACACACAAGAAGCTCCATGGGGTCACTGACCCCCTTTTGCTATGTCCACAGACACACAAGAAGCTCCATGGGGTCACTGACCCCCTTTTGCTATGTCCACAGACACACAAGAAGCTCCATGGGGTCATTGACCCCCTTTTCCCATGTCCACAGACACACATGAAGCTCCGTGGGGTCACTGACCCCCATTTCCCATGTGCACAGACACACATGAAGCTCCGTGGGGTCATTGAACCCATTTTCCTATCCACAGCCATCAAGCTCCATGTGGTCACTGACCCCCTTTTCCCATGTCCACAGACACACATGAAGCACCATGGGGTCATTGACCCCTTTTCCTATGTCCTTAGTCAGCCATGAAGTTCCATGGGGTCACTGACCCCCTTTTGCTATGTCCACAGACACACAAGAAGCTCCATGGGGTCAATGACCCCCTTTTGCTATGTCCACAGACACACAAGAAGCTCCATGGGGTCATTGACCCCCTTTTCCCATGTCCACAGACACACATGAAGCTCCGTGGGGTCACTGACCCCCATTTCCCATGTGCACAGACACACATGAAGCTCCGTGGGGTCATTGAACCCATTTTCCTATCCACAGCCATCAAGCTCCATGTGGTCACTGACCCCCTTTTCCCATGTCCACAGACACACATGAAGCACCATAGGGTCATTGACCCCTTTTCCTATGTCCTTAGTCAGCCATGAAGTTCCATGGGGTCACTGACCCCCTTTTGCTATGTCCAAAGACACACATGAAGTTCTATGGGGTCATTGACCCCCTTTCCCATGTCCAACAAAAGCCATGAAGCTCTGTGGGGTCACTGACCCCCATTTCCCATGTGCACAGACACGCATGAAGCTCCGTGGGGTCACTGACCCCCTTTCCTATGTCCACCGACAGCCACGAAGCTCTGTGTGGTCACTGACCCCCTAAATCTGTATTCACACTCATTGCTCTTCAAACTCCTAAAGTTTGCTGCACTAATACCGAACTGCAAGTGCAGATCAGCTTCATATGAACCGTATAAAATACTCCCAAAAATTTGCCGTACCCAAAGACAGGTCCGCATATCCCATCCCATCCCTACGTAAACTTGAGCGAGCATGCAAGAGGAAATTAAATTTGTGCATATAGTGTGTTATTTTTTGAGTAGAGGGAGACGGCTAGGAAAAATATAGCAAAAAATGAGGTGCAGGCATTCGAATACGAAAAAAATACCAGCATGAATCTTCCCCATTTCGACATGCAAATTAAATGCCTTTCAGGCTGGATTTGTTTAGCTTAAACATGCAGAAGAAATCGCGTAGTCATATTGAATCTGATCGTCCCTTGTGCTGGCTCTCGAGGCGAATAACATTTTTAGGCGACGAAAATTGAGTGCAAAAGCATGAAATATTTATTTGCTGAAATTTCTTCGCAGCCTTTTCTGTCGATGCAGTTTTACAAGCTGTTGATCTCGAGCTTATCTGAGGCTCTTTCTCTCCCTACCTCTCACTGTCTCACCCGCTCCCTCTCTACCTTTCTCTGTCTACCTCTCCTTGTCTCATGCGCTCCCTCTCTACCTTTCTCTGTCTACCTCTCCCTGTCTCACCCGCTCCCTCTCTACCTTTCTCTGTCTACCTCTCCTTGTCTCATGCGCTCCCTCTCTACCTTTCTCTGTCTACCTCTCCCTGTCTCATGCGCTCCCTCTCTACCTTTCTCTGTCTACCTCTCCCTGTCTCACCCGCTCCCTCTCTACCTTTCTGTCCCTAATTCTGCCAGTCTTTCTCTGCCACATTTATTTCTCTATCTCCATCACTACCTCAAATGCCATCCCATCCTCCTTTCTTTTCCCTTTCGCTCTGCCCATATCATTTTTCCTGATTTTCTCCACGTCACGTGCGGCACAGCTAGCAGAGAAACAAAGCAATGCAGCTGTTCCAAGATTTATCTCAAACCGAAAGCTTTTCCGGAATATTTTAATTGAACGAAAATCCTTAATTTACTCTGCGATATCTTTTTTTCTTGGTTGCTTGTAATTGATTTCGTCTTCTTTTTTCCTTTAGTTTTCCTTGTTTCAGATGTGGTCGACGGCGTGGGAGTTGAAAGGGGAAGTTTTTTCTGACTAATTGAAGAAGATTTGGAAGAGGCGCGTGATCGGGAATTTTATAATTGAGCTCACGTATAAAAATCAGTCAGTTTTTTATGAATTGAATCGATTTGTGAATTTAGTGAGGCTGGTTATTTTTAATATTAAACTGACCCCTGGTGACCTCTCTAACCGCTGATCCGCTATTGCATGCATGTTGATATCCTCGCCAATGCATAGTGTGAGATCCAGCTTCAACTTATTCCCATTTAAATCTTCTGCTTCTTTTGGAAGTTCCAGTGGCTTTAGTTGGCGGGGCATTTAATACTGGCAGGGTCCCTCACGCAATTGCCCATGATTCTATCATACTTATGCCCCTTTTAATCCTAGCTAGCACGGGTTGCTCAACAAGAAAAAAATCTTATTACACTAACGAAATCTCACTACCGTGTACTGCTGCGACAGATTTATCTATCAAGATAAAGATGGCGATGATGGGGATTGGATTGCATCATCGGGTCTCACATTTTGCTCAGTTAGCTCTAATGACGCCGAGTGGCTATATAAAAATTGTTATTTTGTATAAAATTCAATACGAACTAATATCATTAATAGTAGGAGGAAAGATATTTTTAGAATGCACATTGCAGATGGGGGCCAGATTCCACACGTTTAGCTGATGATCTCTCGTGTCTATTTCTCGCTATTTCTTTACCCCTCCAATATTCTGCGCAGCTACATTAAAGACAGAAAGAGAAAAAGAAAGACGCAAAAGAACTCGGGTCATCTTTAATGTAGGAAAAAAATTTTTTTAACAGTTTTTGTTCTCCTGTTCTGACCCTGTTCTGAGCTGGTTTTTGCGTCTCTGCTGGGTCTGCATGGGTCTGTGTGTGTGTGTGTGTCTGTGTGTCTTTGAGACCGAGGGCTAAAGCGCAGAGCGAGTGATAAGAGTGAACGGTGAGTGAGACAAGGGGTTGGCCGCCGCAGAAGACGCTCATGCTTTAAAGTGAGTTAGTTATACGAGCAAAGTAGGCACGGGCCTGTAGAGGGAGAGAGACGGAGAGAGACATTATTGGTCCAAGCGAGACTGCCAGAGCTTCAATCGCTGCCAAATTAAGATAGGGCAGCGCAGAAACCGGCCAACTAACTACTAGGTGCTGGTGGGGTGGGCTTGAGACTAGAGTCTGTTTCGTCCAGCTTTCACGTTGGGCTATTATAAAGATTTCCTATCTGTTGTGATAGAGCAAGGCTGTGCGACTGCCTATACAGAAGCGATTAGCCGCTATTCGCACAGGAGAAGAAAATACCCGATTGAAATGGCTTTTAGGGCCTCAACGGTGCTTGTCACCTGCTGTTTGGCATTGGTTGTCATGGAGATGCCAACAGTTTGCGTGGGATTGCTGGCCAATTTCGATTCGACAGACGGTGGCAGCGGCAGCGGCTGCATCTGGGACATCTGCTCGATGGTGATTGTCAGCCAGATGATTGATGACAGCGGCGCGCCAAAGCGTTCTCTGATGATGCACCGATGCGATCCGAGCACCCGGTACCCGGAGAAGTGCCTAGTTTCCGAGGTCGTTGCCGATTCTGACGGCGTCTCCAACTTCACGATGCGTCGCGCCGAGCTCGCCAGCGTTGACGTCCGCGGTTTCTGCCTGTTCGAACGGCTGTCCGGACTCGACCTGTCGGAGAACCGGATCGCCGAGTTTCGCTATCCGACTAACATGTCCAGCCGGTGCCTCTCCCGGCTGAGATGGTTCAGCCTGCGCGGCAACCGGCTGCGCAGCGTTGATATTGCGCAATTCACCCGGTTCCCGGAGTTGGAGAAAATCGATCTGTCAGAGAACGGCCAGTTGGAGACTTTGTACATTAGCGAGCTGACCTTCGGCACTCGCCTCAGCGCCATCATTGCTCAGAAGTGTCGCATCAAACAGGTGGACATCTCGCTGGTCCGTCTGCCCAGCCTGCAGGATGTCGATCTCAACTACAACCAGCTGTCGGAGCTCACCAATCGGCTCGAGTGGCGCTGGACGGTGGCGGAGGTCCGCTTGATCGAGGAGGAGCGAAACCGGCGGAAGACGCGCGACCCGTACTATTACGCCAGACTCTCCGTCCAGATGGTGCAGAACCAGTTCACCTCGAGTGCGTTCAGCCGGCGCAGACTGTGGGGACTGCCGGTGCCCGACCTGCAGCATGTCGCCAGTTCAACCAGCCCTGACGACGCGGTCGTAAACGAGCTCAAACGGTACCGAGACGCGTTCCAATCGTTCCTCTATTTAGACCACGTCGGATCGACCATCGCTTGCGACTGTCACCTGTTCCACGCCTGGAATTATCTGCGCCGGGCCTACGCTGATCCTCGGGAATTCTCTAAGCGCAACGCCCTGTCCATTGCCGACTGGGTGGCCTTGCCGTGCGAGAGCGCCGGCGGCGGTTTCGGCAGCGGCCACCACGCATCGGCCAGGAACATTGTGACCCTATCGGCAGAGGACTTGGCCTGCTCGCATTCGGTCAACTGTCCAGAAAAGTGCAACTGCACCGAACGCGTGTCGCCGTCAATTCTAACGGTGGATTGTCGGGGTCGTCAGCTGCGGCAAATGCCAGACAGACTGCCGGACAGCGTACATCCGGTGCGCTACGCTCTCCAACTGGCCGGCAACCAGATCAGCGAGCTGCGAGCCTTGCCAACAAGTCAGGCAGTGCTGGTGCAACAGCTGGACCTGAGCGACAACATGCTGAGTGACATGACGGATTTCACTCCGCTGGAGGCGTACCGGCACGCGCACTCGGTGAATCTGAGCGGCAACTGGTTGCTGACTGACCTGCCGGACAGCCTGCTGACGAATGCCACAAGCCGCCTGCCCGGAGCTGTCATCCACCTGTCAGTCGGCCAGCTGGTGTGTCACTGCGGCCTGCTGAAGCCGGACTATGCCAGGCAGATGGGCTGGCTGCTGGCCGAATATCGGCAACTCCGCTGCCGACTGGCTCCGACAGCTGAGGACGCCGATTATTCAACAGGATGGCGGAGGCGCCGCGACCGTCTGGCATTTGGCGGAGGCGTTACATCAGAAGCGCCGCTGTTGCTGTCGGAGTTTCATCACCGATTCTGCCTGACAGCGCCGCCGCAGCCGACCGACGGTGACAAAGACAACAGCAAGGGAAGCAGCGACAACAGCAGCCCGCAGCCGACAATGACAAGCAGCTCAGCTGGGTCCAACATTTTGCTGTACGTGATTGTCTGTCTGGTCGCCGCGGTTCTCATCGTTCTCATAGCCGCCCTGGTCTGCATATTCGCCTGCCAGCGAAGTCACCACCAAGTCAATCAACGGCGGCAGCATCGGCTCCAGCTTCAAAGTAATTTACCAGTGATGTCAACATACGATGTTGCTAATCCGTCAATTCGATACGTCAGCTGCAGCGAAAGCCAGCAGAAACTGTACGAGTCCAGCGTGAAGACGTTGGCGTTAGGCGGTGCCAGCCCGATCCGTGCGCCAGTTTCAACAAAACCCCTGCTGGCATCGTCCCGTGCCAGCGTTCAGCAACAGCTCCGGGAGCAGCAGACTGTCGTCGGCTGTCCGATCAGCAGTCAGCACAGCCACGATGACGGCGATGTTGACAGCAGCGACTTCAGCAGCGGCGACTTGAGCGACACCGAGTCCGCTGCTGCGGCGCCTCCGAGCAGCTCAGTGGCCGGGAGTCCCTATCAGACTGTGCTGACAGCCGCGGCGAGATCCGGGCGTCATCAACCGATCTGCACCGTCGATTTGCCGCCGCCGCTGCCGCCTCGTCCAACGGCTGTTAGCAACCATCCAGCTGGGCGCCTGGCCAACGTCACTGTATTCAGTGTGGACAGCAGTAAGGACAGTGGCACCAATTTGTGAGACTGATTAATTATAGCAGTAATTATAGCTGACTTTACATGACAACTAGCTCTCTCACTCTCTCAAACACAACTGATTTGATAGTGGCTGGACCGATAGTGCTCAATGTCTCTGCTATTATTGCTTGATGCTACTTTTAGCTCGCTTGTCAACGCTCCGACCAATCAGGAAAGAGTTTAGGAGACGAAAGCGGAGTGAGGTGGGTTGATTCGTCTAGCAATTTAAAATGCTTCCCCTCGCAGCCAATCAGAAATGTGCACAAAATGCAGAGTCCAGCTGTTCGTGTTTAATAAACACTGCTGTGTTAATGCTTTAGCTCGCTAAATGCTTTATCGTCCATTTTAAGTGTTAATCTGCTCGAAAACGTCAGTTTCTTGTCGCAAAAGTTTAATCTTTAAGTAGCACAAATTGACATGCTATAATGCTTGCACTGTCTCTGTAAACAATGAATGTCTCTGAGCAATTCTTCGGCTGGCTTTGATAAAACGATTGCTTATTTTATTTTCATTTGTTGCATTTTCGTTGTGATAATATCATCTGATCTAAATGTATTCCATAAGAAGCCCTTCAAATACATGCTTAAAAACCAGTTTTTTATTTTTTAATTTCAACTGACAAAAAATAATTTTAGCAAGTCTGTTGAATTATTTTCGATTCCTTGTCGCATAGCTGTCCGACAGATCTGCCCTCAAAATTGCTCAATTTTACTCACATCTTATCAATTGCAGCACTGACTTGAAATTTTCCTTGGCAAAATTTTAACCCACGCACTTTCACTTGAACCTGAAAATTCAGGAAAGTTCATTAATATCGATAGAAACTAGATTACTAGCAACCAACCCAGCTGCAACTTCTTTTCTCCTTTCCTCACCTGCTTAATTCAAGCTGCTTTGAGCAGAAAAATTAGCTTAGGCTGCTGAGCTGAAATTCTAAGTGAATACCTTGGGCTATATAGCTAAGACATTTAGCCAGAGTTGTAAACTGTTTTTAAAACTATAGTCCCGATCTAACTCGCAAGCGTCTGAGCAAATTCTAGGGAGACCTCTGAGATTGTAAAACACAGTAATTGACTGCAGGGGGATTCATAAACTATGTTAGATGCAGACAGCATCTTCAGGACTTGGTTCGCTCGCAAAGTGCGCAGTGCTTGTGTTTTTTTTATTTCCTATCAATCTCCGGGTGTAGGTCTTACAGACTGTCTCTAGAGACATTTAACATTGGTTCAAGTGCTCGTAGTTATAAGTGCTCAGAATACCTTGCACCCCTTTGCACGTTGCAGCCTCTTTACTTTACTAGGTTTAAAATATTTCCAAAAAGACGCGTATATTTCTGCTTAGCTAGGAAAACTTTCCTGTTCACAAGATGCGAAATCACATCTATGCATAGAAATTTTTATTTTAAGACAGAAAAACAGTGGGGAAACATTTTTTTTAGAGTTCTTCCTCATTTCTGCTGCAGAATAAGCTTTTTTGAAGATTTGGCAAGATCACGAGCAAAAAAATCCATAAGCATGAATTCCACTCGGTAACAGAACTTCAAACTGAAGTGAAAATTCTCCAACTTTCGAGTAAGCTGGCACAAATTTTCCTAAAAAAATAACCAAGAGAGCACGATTTCAATTAAGCATAGCATGCAGAGAAAAAAGTTAATAGCGACTTATCCTGACCTTGTTAACCAGGATAAAATGCCCGCGTGGAGGCATGCGATCCTGGATCACATTTTAATTTGCCAAATTAAAGAATGTTCTCTAATAACAGTGTCTGAGTAACGAAGATCGAGTTTTGAGCCAGGTAAGATCAAGTGAGTGAAAATGGATATTTTAGGTGGGTGAAGGTGAGAGATTGAGTGAGAACTAAGGCGTCAGTATAAAAAAAGAACTTTTATAATTTAATGAGTCGCTGTTTATCTTGAATTTCTGTGGCAATTAATTTTCTCAGCAAAAATATACCCTTGGAACTAACTTGGCTTTCCAGCAATTCAAATCTCCATTGGTCTTCATTACGCAGAACTTTATACAGATTTGTTCCTAGCAACCTAAATGGCAGGTCAGGATAAGGAAATATGAAACGCAATAGGAGGTAAAATATAGTCGGTCTAACTAGACTGCTCCAGGTGCAGTTCAGCTTTGTTTGAATCAATGCAGCGGAACGGTGTTGCAAAATTGATAATCGAAGTGCGCAAGCAGGCAGGATAACTTTTATGTAATTCAGTAACTCAGATTAATTGATCAATTTTTGCGACGCAGAACAGGTGCGATTTTAACTTGACAGTCGCAAAGATATCTCGGATAATAATAAATCATTTTGGTGCACACCCGTCTCACTGATCACCCAAAATGCTTTGGACTGAACTATTTTCCCATCCACCGCAATCCGGACTGTACACCATCTCATTCCAGCTTACCCCGTACTTTACCCTACTTCACACCCACCTCACTCCGGACTGTACATCATCTCATTCCAACTTACCCCGCACTTAACCCTACTTCACACCCACCTCACTCCGGACTGTACACCATTTCATTCCAGCTTACCCCGCACTTAACCCTAATTCACACCCACCTCACTCCGGACTGTACACCATTTCATCCCAGCTTACCCCGCACTTAACCCTAATTCACACCCACCTCACTCCGGACTGTACACCATTTCATCCCAACTTACCCCGCACTTTACCCTACTTCACACCCACCTCACTCCGCACTCACTTCAAAATTCGATACAAATAATCAAGCTAAATCAAAACTTTACCCAAATGCCGAACAAAAGCAAATCAAAAGAAATTCAATTCCACATTAGCTTGACACTAATCTAAAATTCAATGAAAATTAACGAAAAAACGTATAGAAAAACTCTAAAAATTACATTTTTTACATTTAAATCAAATCGCAACAGAATAAACAATTGATTCAATAAAAAAAGGATGAACGGTTAACATTTTTGGGAACAATGCATAGAAAAAAACATTGATGGATTGTAAAACACAACTTCCCATTCACAATAGAATCATTTTGTAGAAAGTGTCGAAAGCGGCTCAAATTCAACGCAACAAAAAACAAGATTATGGGAAAAGTGGGAGCTGGGAACAAAGCAAGAGAAAAAGCTACAGACAGCGCGCAGTGCTAAATCACACCTGCGGGAACTGGAGAGAGCTGTATGAATCTCTGGGGGATTTTAGCAAAAAAAGCTTTCTTTTAGCTGCTTTGCAGTTCGCCTTAGTAAGAGACACTGAAAGAGATGCGGATGTCACGCCATCTTTTTAACATGAACAGAAATTGAAATTTGAATCGACTTTGAGCCGCCAACAAAAAACAGCGCGACTGTGGAGTTAGAATTAACCGGTTAGTTCTAGACATGGAAAGCTTTGCTTGATTGCCGAATTGAGAAGTGTTGCAAAATGGTACATTAGGATTTTAACGACCAGAAGAGATGGACAGAGAACCGATAAATAGAAAGAAAGAAAGATAGATAGATAGATAGATAGTTAGACAGACAGAGAGAGAGATAGATAGATAGATAGATAGATAGATAGATAGATAGTTAGACAGACAGAGAGATAGATAGATAGATAGATAGATAGATAGATAGATAGATAGATATATAGATAGATAGATAGATCGATAGATAAATACATAGATAGTCAAATAGAGAGATAGATAGATAATTTTGGACACCCGACCTTTCGACCAAATGTACAGCCAACGGCACAGCCGCAGCTAGTTGCGCGTCGCATCCGAGGGCTGTGTACAGCTGCTCAGTCCTGACGGGCTGGAGGGGCCGCAACACCCACCCTAAATTTACCCAGCTCAGACTGGTACCCGATCTCAGCTGGGTGGACTGAAGCAATGCGGGATTAAGTGCCTTGCTCAAAGGACACAAATAGTCTCTCAAAGCAGGGGCTCGAACACACGACCTTCTGGAAACTATCTACCTACCTACCTATCTAAATCTATATGCGACAGCAGAAAAATGGAGCAACAAAAAACGCCATGGCAACTGAAACCGGCGCCCACACTCACTTTGCATTGCGTGACAAAAAAAGTCAAGCAGGCGATCCGCTTTCGTACTCAATTTTCTTTCAAACGGCACAGCTAAAAAATCTGAGTGAGATACGTTTTGATAAAATAATTGCTACATAATTTTCTGGGTGTTATGTTGGAAGAGTTCAGAATCTCCCTATGGGATAAATAACCTGAATCGGACCTTAACAAAAAAATCTGAGATGCAAGCGAGCATCAAAGAACAAAGACTTGATCGAGCAATTTTCTTTAGTTAGCATTTGATGGTGTGTGCGGTTAATTTTTATAACAAATTTATTTATTCAAATTGCAATATTCTGCCTGTCTGTGTGCAAATTGTCAAATCAGGGAGTGTGTAAAAAAACACATCGCTCAGGACTGCTACTTAGAACAAATAGAGACGAACATTAATTTATATAATCCAATTCGCACACATATTACATATTAATTAGTGATTTCCACTTGCGTTGACGTATATAAATAAATTGTTTAATTATAGAATCTAATCTCGCATCAAAAAATACTTTATATATGCATTAAAAAAGCCTGATAAAATACGAGAGCAGCAATCATAGCTATGAGTAATTAGCATGAATGACAGAGCTTTCAAACGAAATCATCTGCAAGCATAGGCAAATATTACATGGAACAGAAAAAACCTACTATTAATTAGACAGAGCGGGCAGAACACAGACACACCAGTTTGATTAAATCCATTCGAAGTTAATCGCCAAAAAACGAGCAGCTTGGTCAGGCGAGTCAGCGGCCAATAGCCGCAATAGTTTCTGCATAAATACAAAAAATAAACAAAACTCTTTTATATTACTTATATAAGTATATAAGTAATAGTTGCAATCCATTTTTTTTATTGGCCTTAGCAAAACCAAAGAAAAAAAGCGAACCACGCATTGTACAACTAAAATTGGAAATGACTGAAGAAAAGAAATCGCAAGTTTTCTGATTAGTATCGAATAAATAAAGATCGGAAAATTTAATTTTTTTTTCTGATTCATCAAACTCAGCCATTAATGAAAGGTGGCAATAATGTGCTACAGCTAATAGTAAGACATACTGTGCAGCACTGAATAACAAAAACAATATTGATAATAATCCTCATAAATTACACGTGGAGGGGCTTGAATAACAACGAACATTTGTACTGCGTACACTAATGTACATTATTCCACGCTCAGACGGGGCAGAGGGTAGGAGGGTAGGCGGCGCGAGGTGGGTGCGCGCACGGCTCCATTTCCTAGCCAATCAGCGCTAAGAGCAAACTAGAACGATCTAAAAATAGAACGAAGGCTAATGTGCACGAAATATTATTCTTTATCCAACGAATAGAACCACACAATGTACTTTTTTATTGATCGGATACGAGATTTCCCAGTTAGTGCGGCTACATACATGAACAACCCTATATAAGAAACAAACGGTGCGGCGTTAATAAATTCTTTAATATCCGGGGAGCGATGAAATTATACTCACAATTAAATTAATAAACGTAGAAAAAAACAGGCTAAGCAGAATCACAATATAATCAGGACTTTGTCAGAAAAAAATAACAAATTAGGTTAGTAGCTAGCGAGGTGGTCACGTCAAAGTGACCGATGACGCAACAGTGGAGCTGTCAAATAAGGCTTAACTGTTGCGTCATTTTCCTTGCTAGGTTTAGTGCGACACAGATTTATAAAATATTAATAAGCTTGAAAGACAAGCCATTAAGATAAATTTATAGCATTGATTTATTTATACAGTCCAACGTAATTAAGGAAAGTTAATACATAAAAATATACATAATTAAATATTAATTTATGCAAATGAAAGAAGTAGCAATCAAGATGATGGAATCTGGGCAGTTTAAAATAATTAGACATTAGCAAACAAAAATTATTGTAAACAAAAATAAATTTGCCACGCATTTTCAAATCAAACGGCGTTAGTTAAAAGTACGCAATGTACTTTTAGGATATTGTTTGTTTGCAAAAAACCATAGCAAAGTGCGAGATCTACTTATCATTATGAAAACGCTTATTAATTTAGTTAATTTAAAAAAATAGAAGACGTGCATCAATTGTGTACAACATTGTGCAGGAAGCGGTGACAGATAGACTATTATTGATGCTGAAGTGCGCTGTGCACCTAGAATTGCAATTACTTTAGACAGTATAAATAGTCGGGATCTATTCAAGATGGCGGGCCCAATTTACCCCAGAAATTCCGGGCGAAACTGCACACATCAGCACAACTCTACCTGGGTAAAACACAAGCGCAAAAAACCGTCGGAGGTCTGAAGCCATGGTTATTAAAGTGCAATTGAACAATAATCATAAATCATTATTATAAACCCGATTTATTTGCGCTCAGGCAGTTTAGTTTAATTTAGTTAATTTTCACTCCTGCGTGAATCCTTCGGTCTCTTCGATGGCGTAGAGCAATTTCTCTTTGAGCTGCTCGTAGGTTTTGTAGGGCGGCAGGTCGAGCCTGTTGAAACAGGTGTGACTGCGCGGCAGTGAAGTCTCTTTGCCGCACTTTTCAACGCAGAATTTCTGCGGACCGTTGCTGCCTGTAGGGTTGGGATAAATGTTTCAGTGATTGGAAAACAATGATCAAATATTGGGTACAAAATCTCCCCTAGAATCGGGGAATATAATCCCTCTAGACTTGTGGAATGAAATCCCCCTAGAATTTGTATATATAATCCCCATAGAATTGGGGAATGAAATCCCCCTAGAATTTGTAAATATGATCCCCATAGAATTGGGGAATGAAATCCCCCTAGAATTTGTAAATATGATCCCCATAGAATTGGGGAATGAATATAATCCCCATAGAATTGGGGAATGAAATCCCCCTAGAATTTGTAAATATGATCCCCATAGAATTGGGGAATGAAATCCCCCTAGAATTTGTAAATATGATTCCCATAGAATTGGGGAATGAAATCCCCCTAGAATTTGTAAATATGATCCCCATAGAATTGGGGAATGAAATCCCCTTAAAATTTGGGAAAATATCTCCTAGACTTTGGAAATAAAATCCCAAAAAATTGTCGAAACTATCGAACTTAAACTATCCAAAGTTTAATAAAATAAAATAAAATTGATACAATATACCTTAAAATTAAAATGAAAACCTAGATAAATAAATTGCTAAGTCCCCTCGAATCGCGAGTAAAAAATCGCCTATACTTTAGGACACAGGCCAGTCGCAAACCAAGGTACTCACCAATGAGCTCGGAGAAACCTCCAACAGGCAGCCGGCAAGTGCCAGTGACAAACTGCAATAGGCGAGTCCGCTTCTCGTTGTCCAGCTCGCGAATGAAACGCCACAGCCACTGGATCTGCTTGGAGGAGCGCGTGTAGTGCCTGTAGATGGTGCTCCGCTCCCAATCGTCGACGTCAATCTCCTGCATGCCGCAGAGCATCAGTTCGAGTTCGCGCTCGTCAAAATAGCGCAACCATTCCAACGGGATGACCTCCTTGAAGCCGTTCAGAAAGGCGTTCATCTGCTCTTGTACACCGCGCCGGAAACGCCATTCAACAATGAGCTGAATGTACTCCTCTTTGTTCTCGTTAGTGACGGGTATTTCTCGACCGCCGGGTTTCAATTCGTGCTCGCGAATTTCGCCAAGCACTTCGTAGTCAACGGAAAAGTACATGCCAAGGTCGCACTCGTCAAGGTCGGAGTCGCTAACGAGAAAAATGGAAAACAGGTTGAAATTGGGGTAGGTTTGATTGACATGTCTAAAGAGATTCTGATTGGCTGGGGGCGATTCTATCAGATCTATAAAAAAAACTAAAAAGTAAGCTAATAATACCATAATTATAACTAAAGATGTCATATAAAACCAAACAAACTATTGCTTGTCTCTTGTGCCTTGCTAAATGGGCTTAAATAGGCTCCCAGAGTTGTGGACTCGAACCCACGACCGTCCAGCCAATTGAAACTTGAAACTCACCGAATAGATAGCAACGAATTATAATAAGAATTGTCCACAGTTTCGATGTCCTTCAAATTGAGCTGCTTATTGAGCATCATTTTGTAGAATGGCAGGGTGAAACCGTTGTCAATAAACTTGCCGTGGTAGAGGGCCATAGCGATAAATCGGCCAATAAAACGGAAATAGGTGAGATGATCGGGATTAACGCTGCTACCCGGATTAATCTGCAGGCTATAATTATTATTGCTGGCGTATTCGAATAGGCAGTACATTGGGTTCATTAGCTCGTGGGACAGGTGGAAGAACCATTCGCGAGCTAGGCCGCCGTAGTCCAGGCCTTCCTCGCCTTTGAACTGAATGTACAGGCGTTTCCTCAGCTCCACCGGGTCGATACGCATTATCTGATGGAAGGAGTCCTCCATCAGGTTCTGACGGGACACTTGAATTTTCACGTGACCCTGCAGCGCGTTGGACTGGCAGTGATAGCGGAATTGGCCAAGCTTCCATTGGAAGTGCCGCTCGTACTGCATGGTGGCTGACGGGTGCACGCTGATGCCGGTGCGCGGGTCGGTGAACGTTGTACTGCGCGTATTGTGATCAACAAAGTATTTGAGGCCTTCGCGCGTGTACCGAATCTCCCAGCCCTCCGGCAGGGGCCGCTCCTCGTCCGGTTTCATGCTGCCGAGGCGCCTAATGGTTGGTTGGTTGGGATTCGTGTTTCGGTGAGTTGGGATTTCGGTTTGAGTAAGATGGGATTTCAGTTTGAGTAGATGGGATTTCAGTTTAAGTAGATGGGATTTCAGTTTGGGTGAAATTGGATTCGAGTATAAGTGAGATGGGGATTGGAGTACATCTGGACTGGCTCGAATTGAGCCACAGTTTGAGTCCAGCTCAAATTGTGATCCACGTGAGAGAGTAAGATGGGATTCGAGTTTAAGTGGGATAGGATTCGAGTTTGAGTGAGAAGGGATTCGAGTTTAAGTGAGATGGGATTCCATTTTAAGTGAGATGGGATTCGAGCATAAGTGAGATGGGATTCGAGCTTAAGTGAGATGGGATTCGAGCTTAAGTGAGATGGGATTCGAGCTTAAGTGAGATGGGATTCGAGTTTAAGTGCGATAGGATTCGAGCTTGAGTAAGATAGGATTCGAGTTTAAGTGCGATAGGATTCGAGCTTGAGTAAGATAGGATTCCAGTTTGAGTGAGATGGGATTCGAGTATAAGTGAGATGGGATTCGAGTATGAGTGAGATGGGATTCGATTTTGAGTGAGATGGCATTCGAGTACGATGGGATTCGACTTTCAGTGAGATTGGATTTGATTTTGAGTGAGATGGGATTCGATTTTGAGTGAGATTGGATTCGAGTTTAGGTGTGATGGGATTCGAGCTTGAGTGAGATGGGATTCGACCTTGAACGAGATAGGATTCGAGTATGAGTGATATGGGATTCGAGTTCAAGTGAGATGGGATTCGACTATGAGTGAGATGGGATTCGACTATGAGTGAGATGGGATTCGAGTTTAAGTGAGATGGGATTCGAGTATGAGTGAGATGGGATTCGAGTTTGAGTGAGATGGGATTCGAGTTTAAGTGAGATGGGATTCGAGTTTGAATGAAATGGGATTCGAGTTTAAGTGAGATGGGATTCGATTTTGAGTGAGATGGGATTCGAGTTTGAGTGAGATGGGATTCGAGTTTAAGTGAGATAAGATTCGATTTTGAGTGAGATGGGATTCGAGTTTGGATAAATTGGGATTTGAGTTCAAACGGATCGAATGAGCCGTACTAACCTGGGATCCTCCCACTGAGTGGTCCGATTCCTGTGATTAACAAAATAAGCGCGGCCCTGAGGATCGATGCGCTTTTCCCAGCCGTCCGGCAGGGGGCCCAGACCGCCGTCCTCGGTGCCGGCAGCGGGAGCGGCGCCGGCTGTGCCACCGCCGGTTTCCGCAGCGCCAGCAGCGGCAGTGCCCGTGCTAGCCGCTCCATTTCCAGCCGCTCCGCCGCCAGGCAAATTGATGAACCGGTTGGCGAAGTCCTGAAAATTTTGCGCGTTACGCCAATCTTGAAAATTTTGCTGCGCCTGGAGCAGATTGGTGTTGGGCCGCTGCCATGTTGTTGTCCTTGTGTTGTGATCCACGTAGTAGGTGCGACCGTTCGGATCTGTGCGCCGCTCCCAGCCAGGCGGCAGGGGGCTCGGCCGCTCCCAGGTTGTGGTGCGAGTGTTGTGGTCCACGTAGTAGGGCCTGCGGTGCGGGGCGGGGCCAGATTGCTACTGTTAGTAGTATCGATTAGCGATGTTCGGTAGTTTTATTTTTGAGCCAGCAATTTTATGGCCCTATCGTAATTGTAAAATTGTACTTGTAGTTTAAGTTTACATGTGAAATCCAAGTACCCTAAGATTGCATTTAGGATCGTAATTCAAGTGTACATGTGTACAAGTAAGAGTACATCCTAGCTCAAGTGTACTTGTACAATCCTAGCTTAAGTGTACATCTAAAATCCTAGCTCAAGTGTACATGTACAATCCTAGCTTAAGTGTACATCTAAAATCCTAGCTCAAGTGTACATGTACAATCCTAGCTCAAGTGTACATCTAAAATCCTAGCTCAAGTGTACTTGTACAATCCTAGCTTAAGTGTACATCTAAAATCCTAGCTCAAGTGTACATGTACAATCCTAGCTCAAGTGTACATCTAAAATCCTAGCTCAAGTGTACATGTACAATCCTAGCTCAAGTGTACATCTAAAATCCTAGCTCAAGTGTACATGTACAATCCTAGCTCAAGTGTACATCTAAAATCCTAGCTCAAGTGTACATGTACAATCCTAGCTCAAGTGTACATCTAAAATCCTAGCTCAAGTGTACATGTACAATCCTAGCTCAAGTGTACATCTAAAATCCTAGCTCAAGTGTACATGTACAATCCTAGCTTAAGTGTACATCTAAAATCCTAGCTTAAGTGTACATCTAAAATCCTAGCTCAAGTATACATGTACAATCCTAGCTAAAGTGTACATGTACAATCCTAGCTAAAGTGTACATGTACAATCCTAGCTTAAGTGTACATCTAAAATCCTAGCTTAAGTGTACATTTACAATCCTATCTCAAGTGTACATTTACAATCCTATCTCAAGTGTACATTTACAATCCAAGCTTAATTGTACATGTACAATCCTAGCTCAGGCGTGAACAATCCTACTCCATGAGTACATGATGTAAAATTGCCAGTCCTTACCGTCCGCGAGCGTCGCGTCGCATCTCCCAGCCGGGCGGCAGGTCCTCGGCGCTATTATTAGCTCCGCTATCGCCGCCAGCAGATCCAGCTGGTGCGGCCGGTGCAGCCGCTGTTGAGGCGGCGGCTACCTGCTGTTGAATAGCGGACATGTTGACTTGTTCGCAGGTGAGCGTCACAGCCAGTTCGCCTAAGCGTTGTCCGTCTGGTCGACCCTCGGCGGCCAGAGGAATGCTCAGCTTCTTGTTGCGAACTGCATTGAGTGGTATTGGCAAGTGGCGGATTTTTGCGGAATTAAAATTCTAACATTTCTACTTTAAGTAGAGAAAATGATACTTAATAGTAAATTCAAAGATTTTTTCCTAGAATTTCAAATCGAATAGAAGAAATTCAGCTTGATTCTAAGAAAGCTATCGTGGTAATGTTTCTTTCTTAGAAATTTCGATTTAAAAAAAAAGCAACGGTTCAAAGTTATTTCAAAAGACAGTGACGATTAACTCACGCAAGCCATTGGATTCTATGAGTTTCTGCAGCAGATCAACGCTGCCCTGGCAGAACAGAGTAGCTGAAGATCGGCTGGGCTTCATGAGTTTGAAGTCCAGCTTGGATCTGGCCGTGACCAACAGAGTAAAGTCCTCATTCCACACCGGTTTCCAAGTCTTTTTCTTAGTCTCCGTGCGTTTTGTATTGCCGTCGAATGCCACCTCGCATAGAAGATCCGGCGGCGCGCCTCGGGCAACATTCTGCACGAATTTGGCACTGTTTACTGCAAGTAGTGTAATGCGGATTTTTTAGAAAGTTAAGCGAATAAGACATTAACTCTTTATAAAATGAAGGACTCACTTGCTACATTGAGCTGGAACAATGTACTGGATGAAGCAGGGCCGTTACTTTCTGACATCTGTGTCTGCAAATAATTAGTAGTAAAATACATGGATCAGATGGAAACAGTTATTGAATATTATAGAGGCATATAAAAATCATTCAAAAAATAAAAATATTGTGTGCAGATGCTAAATGTGATGTATCATATTTCTTTAATATAAGTACAAATTAGATAGAATTAAAACAAAATCCCTATGCGCTATTTAATTGTAAGTTTGTTTCTTAAATACTAATATAACACCTGCAATTAATTTCAATACTTACAATTGCATTATCTTAAAATTATTCCACAAGTTTTAAATATTAAGCATTAAAAAACTTACATCAAATTGATTTAAGTTTAGATAATAAGCAGTTCCAAGCAAATGCAATGCATGAATATACGCATGTGTATAGGACTTCCCTAATAAGCATCTTTGTTATAAACATATATATATATATTACAAGACATAGGCTAACAAAATGTACAAAATACAAGATTAATGCTGTTATTTTTTATTCTAAACCAATAAATATAGCCATATTGCAACCAAGGATTGTTTTTGCAGATGGTATCCAGCATGGTTGCAGAATTTACTGGCACTTTGTGCATCTAAACCTTGGTATATGTACTTTGGGTAGATAGCAATAATAACTATGAATGGCAAAATGCCTTGCCATCTAATTAGTTGACATCAAAAATTTTTGCCAAGGACTTTTAGAGTGACTTCTAGTGGTCCTTGTGTTTTGATAAATTAATTGACCCAAGATGCAATGTTGGGCAGATCTGACAAGCTTGAACCCTTGGCTGCAATGGGGAACAGCAGATTAAGAGGCAAATATATCTATGTACCATTATTTATTTTTTCTATTAATTAAACTAGTGGCATGTGAAAAAAATATATTGTTCTCTTATATTTTAAAAATTATTTAAATTATAGTGCTTTTACTGTCTATGCCTATTTAAATTAACAATGCAGGCACTTCATTGATATCAAAAAAGAAAATATTAAAAATCTTTAAAATATTAGGAATATATTTTTATTTTAACATTTGCCAACAACTTATTAAGGAAAAAATTCCCTTTATTTCTTTAAAATAGATTTAAAAACTTATAGAATGCTAGAATATTATCTTTTCTTATATATAGAAGAGTAGATTCTATATATATATATATATTCAAAAGAAATACTCAAATATATCATTCTGACCTATAAATATATATGAAAAGATTCTTCTGTTGATCAAATTCAAAGATCCTTGTTCAAAAAAATCTACTAGAAGCAGTTAAAAAATCATAGTATGAATTTAAAGTACTTATGTTTATAAACAATAAATCTATCTTATAATCCTGAAACTTAAGATCTTTTAAAATAATTTTCAACTAAGTAACTAAAGCTAATTAATAAAAGTTATTCTAGCTGAATGATATAAACTTTCTAGAATAAATATTCTAATAGTAATATAGTATTTCATTTGACTTCTTTAATCATATATATGCCACACTTAGCCAATCTAGCTAGGTAAACTGGGTAGGCCTACAGCAAGGTAAATTTGAAAGGTGGGTTGGAAAATTGAGTAATATATTGCAAAATTAAGGAGGTATATTATAAAATTAGGGAGGTAAGCCTGTCATGAAATCAGGGAGGTAGGTCTATATTATACTAGGTATATTTTTTGCTAGGCACAGGTTTGCATCATGTTTTTAATTTTAAGATGCGATTTTAGCATTTAGCCCTAGCCAGGAAGGCAGCTTCTAAGGGGGAAAATTCCCACATAACCCATTTTAGCATGCATTTTTTAAAAGTCTTATTTAAGAGGTCTTTTATTATAAAGAATTTAAAAATCAGGATGCAAAATCACATCCTCTATCAAATTTCAGGATACGATTCTTAAAGTCAAGATGCTATAGCATCCCTATAGCACAAAAATTAAACCTAGATATTATAACAAGACACTAAAAGTTATTAGTTAGGTAAAACTTTATAATGAAAATTGCAGAACCTTTTGGCTTGTTTGAAATTTTAGGCTCAACTATATAGCAGTTTTTGTTAAAACTTTGATTGCTTCAATAGTTAATTGATTTTTTAAAGTTTCCTATATTTGTCTTTAATTATAAATTTAAATAAGTTTTTGTATCAAACTTGTCTTTACATTTTAATCTAATTAATCAAACAAATGCTTAAACTTAAAGAAAATATTTTTGAATTTATTTGAGCTATGAACTTTTTAATATTTTAACAGTCAAAATAGATTTTAAGTTTCTAAGACTAAGGAAAATTTATACATTCAATAATAGTTCAGATAGCCTACACATATAAATTTTAAAAACTTTATACAAAATATTCACAATTGTCAATAGCGTATTGTCTAATCAAATTTTCAACTAAAATTAGTCACAAAAATCTTAAAATTTAGGACTCACTCAGGTATAAAATTTGTAAAGTCCCTACAAGTTTTTAGCAAAGTAAAAAATTCTAGTCAGGACTTTTAAAACGAGAGCATAGTATGTTCTATTAATAATAAATTTTATAAATTTCAATCAACCTAGACTAGACTAGTGGCTTTATGACTAGGCCTATGCAATGAGTGTGCATGTGGTTAAAGTTAGCTATCTTTTTTAAAGATTTGAGTCACTTAATCCTCAAGTAAGCTTATACACTAGTTATATTTTTATTTAAATATTTGCAGAACTGTGATCCGCATGTAGCATGTCCATGATGCTGGCAAATCTATTTGTTACATACATGACAAAAACGACAATGATATTTAAGTATGTGCTCATAACGAGTAACTCTTATGATATGACTCTGAGTCTGTATGATATATGACTCTGTTTGATCCGCGTTATGTGGGAATCTAATTAGTGTTAAGACACATCAGAGGTCCAAATGTTTTTACGATCACCAAACTGGAAATGATAATCGGCCAGTTAGGCAAATTACATTGAGCCATGAGATAAAAGAATCAAAACAAAAGTGCGACAAATCAACAAAAAAAACTTATTAAAATAATGTATGTTTATTTAAAATTTCAATAAGATCCAAACAAATTTTTTATATTGATAAGGGCAAAAGAAATTTTCCACCGTCCTTTATGTGTTTGTAAAAGAAGTTTTTGTTAACACGCATTTAGTCATTTAAGTTTAAAATTTCTTAGAGGGGCTCAAAATTAAGACTTTTTGTGTATGATATTAAATAATTTTATTATTAACTTAAATTTTTAAAAAAATCAAAACTTTTAGTAAGAAAGTACATAAATTTGCTACTAAAGTGAGTGCATTTTTTATTCTTGCCTTTAGTTTTTTACATGAAAGGATGCCTAATGTTCTTTTATCAAGTCCTTTGTACATGTACGTTTGTCTTGTAAGTTTTCAGGGGACTTTCTACGAAGTGTTCTGTATATTCATTTTAACCATTTTTGCGATATTAGAACAAAAAACTAACACTAGTCTCTGTGAGTTTTTTTAGCTTTCTGAAAATCTACAACAAATAAAAATTTTCTATTTTTTGTAATGATGTATCGATCATTCTAATTCTTTACAATTTTGTTGGCGTTTCTCAGTTCTGTCGAATTGCGTATGTGACTAAAAATAACGTTTCTAACATTCTAGCGTCAACAAGTAACTATGACAGCAGATACGACACCAGATGATGCAGATTTGCAGGTGCAGAGGCTACACGAACTTGTACAAAAGCTTGAACTGCAGAACTCGAGGATTCGTGATGAAACCGCTGCTTTTAAGGCTTGGAATCAGGTCAAGGTAGCTACTACTAATGTGCAAAATGCGATGACCGAAAAGCCGGAGCTCAAGGTTGTCTTTGACGATATAGACGAGTCCGACGATCAATGGCTGATTAAATCCCCTTATCTGGAAAGTGGAAGGGTTAATGCTGATAGCACAAAACAATGGCTGACCAGCGCAGATGCTTGCTGCCACCCAGATAAGAAAAATCTGCTGAGCGAGCTAAATCGAATTTCTATTAGTCGTATTAGATCAGCTGATCCCAGAACTGAAAACCATCCAATAAAGGATAATAATCATTCGGCAAAAATATGCATGGCCGGAACCCAATCGACCATAGCCACTTCCAATCACGTGACCACACCTATAAGCAGCAGTTTTAGCAGAGTCACTCAGCATCACAATAGATTCGGCTATCGACCAAAATGACAACTAAAATTTATTTAATTAAGAGAAGTGTTGAAGAGTTTAACTAAACAAAAGAGATCGTTCATATCACCATTAAGTCATCACATGCAAGTACATATTGACTGGTTTTTTTAATTGCATATTTTCTCGCCATTTGCCTGTGTGCATATACATTTAAAATACCACCATCCTGTTGTTTTGCGTTTTTCGTCTATATTTTTTAAATTCAATTGACAGCATTCAGTTCTTTATTTCATGCATTGAGAGAGCAATCATGTTAATTATCCCTTGAATTTCTCCTCCAAATGTACCGTTCACTCTGATTTTCTCGTCTCCAATCAGAATTTTTGCTTCATAATCACTTATAATTCTATTACTGCTTTCTCTCGTCTCTCACACTACTGTTATTCATCCCTCTGTTTAGTGTCATACTCAAGGACATCTTAAGTAGTTAGCTTAACTACTATACTATAGAATATACTATAAATTATTGCATGTAAAAAGGCAATGACCAAATATAATTTTTCGCAGTTCTAGCCACATTCACACGAGCGTTGCCGTGGCTAATTTTGTTTGAGATTGTCGCAAACAAGTTGAAAAATAGAGCAAGATAGAGAGGAATCTTTTTTAGCTATCTTATCAAAGAATTTCAGTTCTGAACTAGTACAGTACCACCAACCTTGAAGAAATTTTGCAAGTAAATGACTGAGCTGACTCGAAGTGATTGTTCGGTTTTTGCGAAACTTTTTTTCAACAGCAAGCGTCACTGAAAATGGTCTGGTGTGAACTGACGTCAGTTTTGTAACTTTTTTTAACCTATTTCAATAGTCTTTTGAAATTCTTCTAAAATATCCCTTTTTAGAAATGTCTGTCGGTGCCTTTGATTGGTCTTGGGGGTTCATAGCATGAGCCCCAAGGCTGCTAACACAATTGTGTGACAGCTGGCACACCTGACAAACTTCAAGGCCTGACGAAGCCAGAACTCTGCCCGGGTGTAGAAATTCTAGAAAATACTAGGAATATCCGCAGTGTACATCCTGCCAAAAATATCTCGGAAAATATTCACTGGGCGGTAAATGGGCAAAATTTTTCCCTAGCAAATAGTGCGAATTGCTGCATCTCAAAGATCTCGATAATAATTCAACGAATTTTCAAAGCTCAACTAATAGATTGCACAAGTTATCCCCTAACATATCTACGGGGAGCTGCAGACGGGGATTACTGCTAACGGGGCTCGTAGAAGATGAAATTCATGTACACATCACCAGGTCAATACACATCGTCTCCAGACAGTGTTTTAAAGGTGCTCCAAAAGTAGATTTAATATCTTTAATTAAATATTTTTTCCGCATTTATTGATTGTACTTTTCAATCTTTACAATCGCTTTTTGTCAGAAAAGAAAGAACTGAAAAAGCATGCACTTGTTAGCTTGGCGCACTATCAATATTGATTTGCCATCAATTGCACTCGTCAACGTGCAGGAATTACTCAATTTTCAAGTGTCGTTATAGTTAGTTAGCCTTGATAATTTTAAGCGTTTTCATAGAGATTCACGTGACCTATTTATATACTACGTTTCAAATAAACCACGAGGTTATTTTTGTGACTGAAAAAGAAAGAGCTTCCGGTGCGTCGCCTTGTCATTACCTCAGTATTAGGGTAGTTGAATCAAATGCGAATTATACTTGAACAAATTTGGTTGCGTAGCTAATGCTTATGTGCAATTAAAATCCATTGACCCTAAACTAAGTTAATTTTGAGTTTACTTTGAGTTTTGATTTTAAGTTAATTTCGCGTGTTTGGGCAAGTGCAATAAATAGTCAAAAATTCAACTGGTCAAGTACATGTCGATTTAAATGTGCATTTAAATTATTCTATGCACATCAAACTTCTGTAAGTGGGACCTTAGAGCTCTATGATTGGTCGAGCGAACTTTAGATTTGGTTTGTTTGGATAGGTTGAGGGGTGAGAGGGTTTTAAGATACAGTCCTCCCTTTCTACCCCACTATTCAGCTTAAACTCACTCGCAGCGCCAACCCCACTCCTCCGCACTCAGTTACAAAATGAATGAATTTTCTGAAATTATAAGATTTCAGCAGACACGGTTGAGCTGATTTTAAAGCAACTGATCTGATTGAGTGAACCAGGTTGCGTTTTTTAAACGAATTCGAATTGCAAGCATGACGACGCTTGAAGGCGTTGATCCTATTAATTATCCCACTTTGCCGCAGCGATTATTAGCCTTTCTATGCTGCCTTGTTGCCATAGCAACCGCTGTCCTACTGTGGGGCGTTGGTGCCGAGGCTGTTTGCTTCAGCCATAGCCTGTCTGGAGCTCTGCTTCTCATCGATGCAACCGTGTTGACAATATTGGAGTCGGTCACTCTCTGCTTCTTTTTGTTGCCAAGGAATAGCTGCATCAGATTTCGCCGAGTTGAGCGCTTGTCAACAAGTTTAGACACGTACAAGCGATCAATTTTGTACGCACTACTGACTGTCACGTGTTTCGTTCGGCTTGACAAGTACTGGCTACCGGCTCTGCCAGGTAATATTCTGAACAAACTTTCACTGGATTTGGCCAGGAAAATAAGAAAAAAACAGACTTAATGCCACTGCTCCTGAAAGTAGTACGGCTCGTAATTGTAATGTTCCCATATCAGAACCCCAAAACGTCCTTGACAAACTTGGTTGCTATATCCCCAATATCCTGAATCCATTTAGGTTGCGCCATGATCCTATCCTCGGTGATGTACATGCTGAAGCACTGCTGCAATCAGAAGATAAACGTAACGTTTAGCATCGACAACAAAATGCCAAGTTTTGTTAGGTAAGAGAAGCTGCATAAACATTAAGATTTTCCGTAACTACACTCAAATAAAGATGCAAGTCCATGGATTTTATTTTGTTGTCTTGAATTCAGTTTCGAGGGCAACGCCAGTCTCACACCGGATGTCATGCCGAGCGCATCACCAACGATGCAGCCGCAACCGACGCAATCCTTCAACAATCCAATTATTGTTTGCAGTGCCGTCAACGACTATTGGCAGGATGCGGCCTCGGTCCCGCCGGCTATTCAACAGCCGCCGGCGCTGCCCCCGAGGCGGAATCGTCGACAGCATCAAAGCGGGCAGATTTTTTGTCCGCGGGTAGCTACCGACCACCACCAGCAGCAGCAGCAGCAGCAGCGGTGCGCTGATACCACCCCATCGCCAGATGAAATTCGATTTGATAATTCCATCTAGAGCCCAAGTCTAACTTCAGGTTGCTTTATCATTAAAAATCACGAATTTAAGTTCTGAAGCGAGGCAAAGCAGTTCTATGCATACTTGCCTTGCCTTGCTTCCTGGAAAATTTTATGCTTTGTTTCTTGTCTACATGTAAATTGCATGGGACGCACAGCACGCACTACTGAGCCAGTAGTCTAATACCTTTATTGCTTTATTACCTGATTTAAGGTTTTCATTTATTGCTGCCTGTGACGCAAGCTCTACCGTCGGCCAACACGTGACGTGAAATTTATTTAAACTAATATGCGTGTTTACTCAACGCTATATTAATTTCAATTGTTTGGACTTTATCCTCCTATTCGTTACTTACGAAACACGTTTTGCCGTAATCTGTTTTGTTGTTTAAAAAAAGTAAATATTATTTTCGTTTGTGCTATCGAGCTGCGGATCGTTTCGTTTAAATTAAACACGACTGTTGGGTTTCGGCTTTGTCGTTTTACCGACGCCGCCTCAGAGCGCCGATCTTATTGCCTATATCGGCAACTCTGGCCCTCCCATTCCCGATCTCGAGGTCTGCCCAGGGGTAGCAGGTTAGATGTGGCGAGCGGCTAGGTCCTATGATAGGAGACGACAGCGAGAGACAAACACGGAGACAAAGAAAGGTAGAGAGCCGCCAGCCCCAGAGGGAAGCTGACAGCCCCGCCACCACCAACTTGTGTGGACTGCATCACCAGACAGCCCTATCGAAACCAAGTTCCCGACTAATTGAGGCCTGATTTCCACCCACAACTAGTACCTTTTAGCTGTTAATCTCAAAGTCATAGCTGACTAAGGGAAATGCACTATTAATAAGAATATTACTAAGAGGAGTGAATAGAGTATACCATTGATGCTTCAACAAAAAGTCACAAAGCGCTGAAATGACCTACATGTAATTAGACTCTTTCGAAAGTGCGCCCTTACAGATTAAATTACATTAGAAATTTGGCTGCCGCGCCACCCCGGGCTGCACTAAAGTACAACCGAAGCTGAGTCCTCAATCTGGACTCTACATGATCCAACTAATTTAGCTGCTCATCTGAGCCAGCATACCGAGTAAATAAAGAGATCAAAAAGTGATTAACTGAATGATTTGGATTTCACACTTGCTTACTCAGCTGCCTATGATATTGGAGCACTTTAAATACCATCAGCAATTATTAAGATTTCATTTCTTATACTGCTTAAGTTAGCACAAGCAATTAGTAAATACGCAAATCCCTACTAGGACGCCAAGAGGGGAACTGATAAAGAGTGCACCAATACAGCAATATCACGCGATCTCTCCTCTCCTCTGACCTGTTGCTTCTGGCTAACTTTATCGCTGATGTAAAATACTCATGACGACTAATACTGATCGATGTTGCTGATCGCCGATCCTATAAGGGGGAAGGTTCGCAAGCCAAGGGGGAAGACATGCAGAAGACGTCTCAATTCAACAAGCCTGTCAATCTGGCGTTCGGAACCTTAAAAAATGTGACGACAGGAGGACGAGGTCTTCAGTGTTGCCAAAACAAGGACCGCTTGAAAATACATGTATAGTACATGTACTTAAGTTTTCCTTGTGTCAAACATGCTTCTCTGATTGCTTCTGTGAAGTGCTTCTGTGATTGGCTTGTGAGTGATACATGTATCAGCGAGGCAGTGAGTCGTATGTCGTCTCCGCTGAAGGGAGACATGTTAATGAAATTACAATCAATAGTAAATGCACGTGCTACTTTCCGAACTTAGTTGTCCTTGGAAAGATAACTTTCAAAAGCAAGTAATTTTATACGGTCGTGATTCGTTTTATAAGGTTCTATATTTTAACTTTTTGGTTAACCCATTTAGACATGGATACTTGTGTTGCCATCAGCATTTGATATTTTGTTATACTGCAAAACCTCGTGGGCTATATATTTAAAAAATGCTTAAATGACTCACAAAATTCTTAAAGATGTTCTTGCATTAGAAAGTTGTAATAGGCCCCCCTAATCTCAGAAAACATGTGTAGGACTTCGGCCCGCCGGTCCACGCAGCCGGCGGGAAATAAATTGAGCAAGGCGGTGGTTCTTAGGTTGGCTTCTTCAGTTGAGATATCGGTATCGGATAGAACAGATGAGAAGGATGCAACGGATGAGTTGGTCGTGTGTATTTATATTAATTGAGTGGTTTACGGAAGTTTCTGGAAAATTCTTTACATTTATAACAAATTATATATGATATTTTATCAGCGACGCAATTAAGTAAAGTGGCATTATTATTTCTTGTACATAATTAATTAATGTATAATGATTGGGGCATTTGGCATAAAAATATATATTCATAGAATGTTCTAGAAAATTACCGAAATTATTCGATTTCGTAATTGTTATAGAATATTCTGGAAGTTTAAAAGTGCGAACGCTACACATGCACTTAACATGGCACTAAGCTAACCGATATTCCAGCTCTATAAACTGAAGCGTGTTTCAAATGAATGGAATTCGAATTCAAAGAAATTACTAGAATAAAAAGGACTTAGATGCCCAAAAAAGTTTCAAACATAAGTTATACCTTAGTAATTGTATTGTAAGCCATTTGCCCATTTCACAAATTTTTTTGAGCACTGACTGGGCCCAGCACGACAAGATTGTCAAAAAGTAATTGTAGGCCTAGCCTAGCTCCCATTTGACATGAGCTCCCTATTGGAGCCAATTTCAGAAAGTCGTGGACGCCTTGATTTTGAATACACAAGCGCGCCATAGTTTTATAAGCTTCTGCGCAGCCGCGCAGGCAAGTCTGGTTAGTGTTACGTTAGAAGTAACATTAAACATAGTGCAACATCAAATTTCCATGCGGACGCTCATCCTTTTGTGTGCTGGCGCGCATTAATTTTTTTCCTTCTGCGCTGGACGCCGTCTGCAAAAACCCCCATTGGCTCCGATAGGGATACAAGATATGGTACTATTGTCTAACAGATTAGGATGGAATCTACAAAAAAATCAGTTACATTTAAGAAAGTTTTTTAATATAATAATTTTGGTCTATCCTGAAGTTGTCTATACTCTAAAGCTTTAATACTAGAAAGGACATTAAAAACATTTAATTATTATACCTAATTTAGCAAATAAATATGCCTGATTTTATTGCCTTATTTTTCAAACTATGCTGCTAATTTTATGACTTGCCTCCCCAATTGTGATTGATTTGCAACTTACCTCCCCAATTTTGTGACTTACAATACCAAATTTTGCAACTTACATTGCCAATTTTGCAACTTAGCTGCCTTGGTTAGCAGTCATATCACCTATCTGGTTTCAATGGGTCAGATAGGTGTTAGGCACGTATGTTAATATGTCACTTTCTTCTAGACATTCATGTATTTTTGGTAATTATTGCTAAATTTTTAATAGAATTTGTACTATGAAGTATCCCTCACATATTTAATATAGAATACTATATGTGTAATCCCTTTTAATTGAAAATTCTTCACTTGCAACCAAGTTTTAAGTTGTATAATTGTAAGATTTTTATCCAAAATTATTAGTAGTTATCTAACTCTATTACTCTAATTGTCTGATGAGGGCATATAAATATTAGCCATCTATGTTATGACAAAAATATTTCAATTTATGAACTTTGCATTATCTAGCTAATCCACCTCTTATTTTTTATAATGATTCTGCAACAATTTATTGTAAAGTAGGAACTATAAACTCAAAGGGGTTGCCAAGTCCAAGGAAATATTAGGAAGGGTGGACTCGATTCCAAGTCCATTAACACTATCCTAACTTTCAATTTTTTATCAATTGCAGCATTAAGAAAATGTCACAGTCATCAAAATCTACACCAATCAGTGTAACCTGCAAGGATTTGGGAAAAAGCTACAGTTCAAGCTTACTGATGCAGAATGGTTTCACCAAACTGATTATCTGCTCTAAGCAACGACTCAGCCATGAGGCTGCAAACAACTATTCTAGTCAGGGCCCACTGAGACAGTTACAGCCAAGAAACCAGTTGGACAATGCAACTCCGGCCGCCCCTAATGCAGGCCTAGTTAATTCTAATTATATGCCTGCAATAAAAAAGCACGAGCAGAATGACCAGAAAATGGTGAGTCTTAAAGATTTCTATTTGGCACCAAGTTCAAATTTCTAAAAAAATCTATGGCTTAATATAAAAGTGCAATTTAGCGTCCCGCGAACATTAGTCTATGGCACGAATCGCCTAACAGTTGACCAGTTACCGCTGTTCTCTTTGAAGCTCTTTAATTTTAAGAACCATTCGAAACTTTTTGTAGCCTCATTAAGAATTTTTTCTATTAAAGTTCAATTGAGTAAAAATCTAGGCATGCCTTGCATAACTAG
Organism: Macrostomum cliftonense; assembly: GCA_950096795.1. Lineage (NCBI taxonomy): Eukaryota > Metazoa > Platyhelminthes > Macrostomidae > Macrostomum > Macrostomum cliftonense. The sequence continues at coordinate 83,578 of CATNEM010000212.1, read as the reverse complement.
AAGTCTTAGATCGGCCCAGAAGTGCACCAATAAAAATTCAAATCATAGAAGCAGCAAAAAGAAACCGTCTTTTCAACAAAAGCAACGGCATCAAGAGCAGAATAATCAGCGGCAAAATTACGTCAATAGCAGACGCTTGCGCAGTAGAGACTCTAAAATTACTAGCTATACTACTACTATTAGTACTACATATGCGACTACTACTAATAATAATAACCATCGACAGCTTTCGGAATCTCGTCGGCAAAGTCGAAAGCGTCATCGGCCAACGTCTAATGGCTCTAATAGCCATAATAAAGAGAAACATCCAATCGGAGAGACCGAAACCAAGAAGGATAGTAGCGGTGGCGCACCAGCTTCATCAACTGCTAAGCGTCGTAGATCTGATGCGTCGAGTAGGTCGACGAGAACGACGACAAGTTTGGGTGGCGCCGGTTCTTCTCTTGCAAAAGTTGAACTTAAAGTGAGTGCTGACTTTTTTGCGAATGACCCCCTGACCTCTGTCATTTAGAAATCATTTTCTGACCCTTGTAAATTAGAGACAGCCCTCTGACCCCCGTCAGTCAGAAACCGCTCTCTGACCCCCGTCAGTCAGAAACCGCTCTCTGACCCCCGTCAGTCAGAAACCGCTCTCTGATCCGCTGTATCGTATATTCAGATCCTTAATCCCCTGCTATGTTTTTTGATAAGTCGCTCATTGCTTCCCTATCAGGCTTCATCAACTAAAAATGTTGTTTATATATAATCAGCACGGGGGCGAACCTTAAGCGTTCAGCTGCCCGCAGCTTAGAAAAAATAGATTTAAGAAAATACAAAACATCCCAATTCCATAGTCAAGCTGAATAGGGATAATTTCTATTCCCTACTCTGTATTGGCTTGATTCTTTGATTTTCATTTTGCTACATTAAAAGCCGAGCTTGCGTGCTTTTTTCTTTTATTTCTTGTCTTCTCTCTGTTTAATTAAAAAGAAATATTGTTATTTTCCCCAGGCCCTGATCAACGAGTCGACATTCGCCAAGCTGCCAGCAGAGGCTCAACTCCGCCTGCTGCCTCTGTTCCCATCGTGCGACGTTGCCAAATCTTCTTCCGCAGAAGCAGCAGCAGCAGAACCAGCAGTAGAAGAGACTGGCCAGCGGCTGCTCAACCCAGGCGCGCTGTCCAACGAGTTTTTGTCAGCCAGTCTGGCCGATTATTCTAAACGGCTTCGCTCAGGCGAGCTGTTGTTGCAGGCGCCACCCAATGAGGCGGCGTTCAAATCAAAAAACAACGTCAGAACGGACGAGCCCCGGCCAGCCGACACGTTCGCTAAGCCGGTCGGGCCGCCGCCAGTGGCCACGGCCGCTAGGGACAGGCGCAGGCGGAGTCGCCGTACGTCGGCGTCGAATACCTCGACGACTACGACGACGATGACAAAATCAGCAGACTCGCCCGACGAAAAACCCGCGAAAATGTTTGCTAAAACTTTGGCCTCTGTGCGCGAAGCTGTGCGAGCTAAACGGGCCGAATTTCAACGACAAAGACTGCTGGCGGCTGAAGCGGCCGCTTCTGGTCTTGGTTCCGGCGACAATGATGCTTCCGGTTCATGTTCTGGAATCAATTCTGGTACAGGTCCTTCCGGTAGCACTTCCGGTACTGCTTCCAATAATACTTCTCTAGCTAACGGTTCCAACGCAGTTTCCGTTATGGAATCTACATCCGGTTCGATTTTCACTTCGTGCTCCAACAGCGTTGTTAAGTCTGAAAACATCTATTCCAAACAGGCAGATTCAATGATGAGTTTGGGAATGCCTTCGTGGAGCAAGTCGACGGTTAGACAAGAATTGGCGCCTAATTCCGAGGGAACTTAACAAATTAGGTTGTTAGCAACTAATTTTACTTTATGCCACTGTGCATTTGTCTGTAATTATCTGCAGTCATTCCCCCTGTTTGGAGTGGAGCTTGTTTAGAGAGTAGGACACGGTTTTTTTCGATTTTCTAGGTGTTAATGTTTGTCGAGCTTTTAATAAATAAATTTTTATTTAATTTGATTCAGTCCGAACAGTTCATTCTGAAATCAGTATCATCACATCCGTCTTTGTTTTAGTTGTAAGTGTGCCGCTGCTCTTTGTTCCTTGTTGCTAAAATAATACGAGTCTATCTTAATTATATCTACCAAATATATATATATACACGGCCATCACACCGCTGTTTTGCAAGTTTAATAATTTTGTCATGGTTATTTGTTCATCCGCTTGAAGAGCCGATTCTAAAGCTATCATTGTTAAGGCTGGACCTCCCTTCGACTTAGATTCAGATTTCCTCTTGCTTATCCGCTCCCTCCATCCTTGAATCAGCCTCTCCGCTCCATCTCTCCTTGAATCAGCCTCTCCGCTCCATCTCTCCTTGAATCAGCCTCTCCGCTCCATCTCTCCTTGAATCAGCCTCTCTGCTCCCTCCATCCTTGAATCAGCCTCTCCGCTCGATCTCTCACTGAATCAGCCTCTCTGCTCCATCTCTCACTGAATCAGCCTCTCCCTTCCCTCCATCCTTGAATCAGCCTCTCCGCTCCATCTCTCCTTGAATCAGCCTCTCCGCTCGATCTCTCCTTGAATCAGCCTCTCCGCTCCATCTCTCCTTGAATCAGCCTCTCCGCTCGATCTCTCACTGAATCAGCCTCTCCGCTCCCTCCATCCCTGAATCAGCCTCTCCGCTCAAGTTTCGAACATTATTCCAAACAAACATACGTTAAGATTTGAGAGAAAGCAAGTTTTTCAATTGTTGAGTCGACGCTAACATGGGGTTGCAGTTTAATAACTCTTGAATTCAAAATCAATAACGCATTCTCGAACAATTGTAACTCGCTTCTTCTGCGTTTCTTGAACTTTGTACTTTTAGTGCTTAAATACCGTTTTTTAGCATTTCCAATCAGCACGTTTTTATTGCGCCGGCGTCCATGTATTTCTGTTTTTTTTGGGTGAAAGTTTGTTCGTATTTGCTCGTGTAGATGATGCAGCAGTGCTCTGACTTTTAGAGCGCCTAAATTGCATTTGTTTAATATACATTCGCTAGTGTGTACTTTATCGCTATTATTTGTGTTTAATAGAGCAAAAAATTGGGACAGTATTAATTTAATCAGGGACATCTTTTCATAGTTAACAACTGGACTAGAAAATAATTTAACCGGGGACCTCTTTTCGTTGGTATCGGCTGGACTGTATGCATTACATTTTTAGTAAAAGCATACTTCAGTTTATAAGGCTTGTCTCGCATCGTTCGTATGTCTGTTTTCACTTTATTATGTTGTTAACGTGTTAAACTTTTTTACGGTTTACTGTCATTTGTAACAGATTTTCAGGCAAATAATAATATTCTGCTTGCGGTGAAAATTGCTTTTGTTGAGCATTTTCCTGTACTACTGACAGCTGACTTTATTGTTGAGTAAAATTTTCATTTTACGAGCCAAAGAGGAGTATTCGAAAGCCTCTCATCTGATGATCCCTCACTGACTGGTGTAGTGTGTGTCTATAATCCCTCACTGACTGGTGCAGTGTGTATCTATGATTCCTCACTGACTGGTGTAGTGTGTGTCTATAATCCCTCACTGACTGGTGCAGTGTGTGTCTATGATCCCTCACTGACTGGTGTAGTGTGTGTCTATGATCCCTCACTGACTGGTGTAGTGTGTGTCTATGATCCCTCACTGACTGGTGTAGTGTGTGTCTATGATTCCTCACTGACTGGTGCAGTGTGTGTCTATGATTCCTCACTGACTGGTGTAGTGTGTGTCTATGATCCCTTACTGACTGGTGTAGTGTGTTTCTATGATCCCTCACTGACTGGTGTAGTGTGTGTCTATAATCCCTCACTGACTGGTGCAGTGTGTGTCTATGATCCCTCACTGACTGGTGTAGTGTGTGTCTATGATCCCTCACTGACTGGTGCAGTGTGTGTCTATGATCCCTCACTGACTGGTGCAGTGTGTGTCTATGATCCCTCACTGACTGGTGCAGTGTGTGTCTATGATCCCTCACTGACTGGTGTAGTGTGTGTCTATGATCCCTCACTGACTGGTGTAGTGTGTGTCTATGATCCCTCACTGACTGGTGTAGTGTGTGTCTATGATCCCTTACTGACTGGTGTAGTGTGTGTCTATGATCCCTTACTGACTGGTGTAGTGTGTGTCTATGATCCCTCACTGACTGGTGTAGTGTGTGTCTATGATCCCTCACTGACTGGTGTAGTGTGTGTCTATGATTCCTCACTGACTGGTGTAGTGTGTGTCTATGATCCCTTACTGACTGGTGTAGTGTGTGTCTATGATCCCTTACTGACTGGTGTAGTGTGTGTCTATGATCCCTCACTGACTGGTGTAGTGTGTGTCTATGATTCCTCACTGACTGGTGTAGTGTGTCTATGATCCCTCACTGACTAAGGCAGTGTGTCTTTGATCCCTCACTGACTGATGCAGTGTGTGTGTATGATCCCTCACTGACTGGTGTAGTGTGTGTGTATGATCCCTCACTGACTGGTGTAGTGTGTGTCTATGATCCCTCACTGACTAAGGCAGTGTGTGTCTATGATCCCTCACTGACTGGTGTAGTGTGTGTCTATGATCCCTTACTGACTGGTGTAGTGTGTGTCTATGATCCCTCACTGACTGGTGTAGTGTGTGTCTATGATCCCTCACTGACTGGTGTAGTGTGTGTCTATGATCCCTCACTGACTGGTGTAGTGTGTGTCTATGATTCCTCATAGACACACACTACACCAGTACTACACCAGTCATAGACACACCTACACCACTACACTGACTGGTGTAGTGTGTGTCTATGATCCCTCACTGACTAAGGCAGTGTGTGTCTATGATCCCTCACTAAGGCAGTGTGTGTCTATGATCCCTTACTGACTGGTGTAGTGTGTGTCTATGATCCCTCACTGACTAAGGCAGTGTGTGTCTATGATTCCTCACTGACTGGTGTAGTGTGTGTCTATGATCCCTCACTGACTAAGGCAGTATGTGTCTATGATCCCTCACTGACTAAGGCAGTGTGTGTCTATGACCCCTCACTGACTAAGGCAGTGTGTGTCTATGACCCCTCACTGACTGATTATTTGAGCATGTATGACCCCCCTCAGACAGTTTTAGTGGCCTAAAGCTCGTATACCCAGATTGCTCTATGCTTCAAGCCCTTCCATTTTCAGCATCAGCTAGTCGGACCACATCAGGGCGTCCCCGGGCGGGCGCATCTTTTCGATCTTCCTGTCGAAATTCTCGTTGAAATTCTTCGCTGCCTTCGTCTGCGCGACGTCCCCGCCGTGTCCGCCACGTGCCGCTACCTGAACAGCCTGCTTCACGACCCCGACGCCAGTCAGGCACTGTGGCGCAGTATCCATGGCAACGGATTAGCTAACGATGAAGCTAGAAAAATTATGCCCGTATTGCAGCCTGCGGTTCGTTGCGACTGCGATTTTTGGTAGGTTATTGAGCAGTTTTTGCGTTTTAAATAAACTTTTATTGGCATTGGATACTAATATGATTTCTAGAATCTTGATGTCGGATAAAAACCAAGTTTCTAGGAAATTACATGGATCCTAGGATCCTGATATCGTTGGGTTTTTGTTTCTTGCAAGTCCAAAAGATTTCCTAGAAATAATAACGTATCTTAGAATCCTGATTTCTAGGAAGCAAATTTTCCAAGAAATCTAAAAATTTTCTGGTATCCCTTTATCGTTTTTTAGAAATGCATTTCAAACATTTCAAATATCAAATATGATTTTTAGAATCTTGATGTCGGAGGGTTTTTGTTTCTTGCAAGTCCAAAATATTTTTAAAAGCTATGATAATTTCTTAGAAATATTAATGTTTCCAAGAATCCTGATTTCTTAGAAGCAAATTTTCCTAGAAATCTAAAAAGTTTCTGGTATCCCTATAACGTTTCTTAGAAACGAATTTAAACTATTCTCATTTTATTTCCCGCAAGTCTTCAAATTTTCTTCGTTTCTCTACATATCGGTAGTTAGTCCCCAATCGGCTTTTCCAATCTCCAACCCGTCGTCCTGTGTTTTTTTCCCCGACAGTTCGGCGGCGTCTCCCGGACCGGCCTATCGCGACGAACTTCGCGCCGGTTCAGCCTGGCACCGCGGCAGGCCTGTCGAATCGACGCTTCAGAGTTTCGTCTCCGCGGGCCGCCAGCGCAGGCAGCCTCAGTCCGCGGTCCTGGCCATGCCCTGCCTGCAGCTGCACGGCAGTCGCCTGGTCTACAGCCAGGAGAATCGGCTCCGTCGGCTAAGATTAATTGGCGCCGATCGTTGGCAACGTCCGGTTGCTATGGACGCGTCAACGGCCTATCAGGGCACAGTCGGGCCAGCGGATGTGACGGCCATGTCGGTGGAGTCGCCAGCCGACGGCGGTCGGGCTTTAGTTGGCACCAGCGACGGCCGGATTTTGCTGTGGCTTCCGGGCGCCGGGTCGCCCAGGTAACCTTGAGGAAACTTTATCCTATGTAGCCATGGCAACTAGTATTATTACCCTAGCAACGGACTTTCTTTTTTTAATCTCTAGAATTTAATTACTAAGAATCTGCTTCCTTGTTTTCAGACGCTTAGACGGACAGCACGGGGACCAGTCGGCTGTGAACTGCTTGGACAGTTGCGCTGGTGCTGCCGCCGGGCTGGACTGCTGGCGGCTCGTTCTGGCCGGCACTCAGAATGGCCAGCTGCTGGCGGCCAGGCTGTCCGACACTGCCCAGCAGGTGGGTATTTCGGGGAGGGGGCGGGTTGGTTGTAACAGTCGCGATGGAGAACGGGTAAATCGGTAATTTAGAACAGGTGATACGGAAGGGTAATAAATAGGGCGTAAAAATACTACAAGGGGAAAGACTGACTGGTAGAACAGGTGACACTAACAGGTAGAACAGGTGAGACTGACTGGTAGAACAGGTGAGACCAACAGGTAGAACAGGTGAGACTGACTGGTAGAACAGGTGAGACTGACTGGTAGAACAGGTGAGACTGACAAGTAGAACAGGTGAGACCGACAGGTAGAACAGGTGAGACTGACAAGTAGAACAGGTGAGACTGATGGGTAGAACAGGTGAGACTGACTGGTAGAACAGGTGAGACTGACAAGTAGAACAGGTGAGACCGACAGGTAGAACAGGTGAGACTGACAAGTAGAACGGGTGAGACTGACTGGTAGAACAGGTGAGACTGACTGGTAGAACAGGTGAGACTGACTGGTAGAACAGGTGAGACTGACAAGTAGAACAGGTGAGACCGACAGGTAGAACAGGTGAGACTGACAAGTAGAACGGGTGAGACTGACTGGTAGAACAGGTGAGACTGACTGGTAGAACAGGTGAGACTGACTGGTAGAACGGGTGAGACTGACAGGTAGAAAAGATAAGACTGACAGGTAGAAAAGGTGAGACTGACAGGTAGAAAAGATAAGACTGACGGGTAGAAAAGATAAGACTGACAGGTAGAACATGTGAGACTCACAGGTAGAAAAGGTGAGACTGACAGGTAGAAAATATAAGACTGACAGGTAGAAAAGATGAGACTGACAGGTAGAAAAGGTGAGACTGACAGTGACAGGTGGAATAGGTGAGACTGACAGGTCGAACAGGTAAGGCATCAGATTTATATCACCTGCCCATCTACCCATCCTTAAAAACGCGCTCCCCCAGCCTGGCAACATCGGCGCCGCGGCGTGGCGCTCCTGGGACTGCGCCGACCGAGTCTACGCCTGCCGCCTGCTGCCAGACGGCTCCGGCCGGGCTCTGATTGGCTGCGCGGGTCTGGGCGTGGATGCCGGCCCGCTGCGCCTGGTCAGCGTGGAGACCGGGGCTCAGCTGGCCGCCAGCGGTCAGGAGCAGCGTCAGCAGCTCTGTGACGCCGGCCTGCGCAGGCGCGGCAGCGGAATCCGCGGCGTCGCGTTTCAATCTGTCAGCCTGGCCGTCACTGTTGGCTACGACGCCTCCGTCCGACTGTGGGACCTGAGAACTCTTGGGGCGCGCGCCGCCGGTCACCGCCCGCCCGTAGTTGTGTGGAATGATCCTAACGATTGCGCTGGCACCGTTGTAAGTGCGCGGCTTGTGAATTATTCTAGTGTCTGCTTGTGTAGTTGATTGCTTTTAATTCTATTTGGCGCCACTTGGTTACATCTGGCGCCGTTTGATTCTATTTGGCGCCACTTGGTTACATCTGGCGCCGTTTGATTCTATTTGGCGCCACTTGGCTACATCTGGCGCCGTTTGATTCTATTTGGCGCCACTTGGCTACATCTGGCGCCGTTTGATTCTATTTGGCACCACTTGGTTATATCTGGCGCCGTTGGCGTCTCTCTGGCGCCACTTTGGTACATCTGGCGCCGTTTGAATCTATTTGGCGCCACTTGGTTACATCTGGCGCCGTTTGCTTCTATTTGGCGTCACTTGGTTACATCTGGCGCCGTTTGATTCTATTTGGCGCCACTTGGCTACATCTGGCGCCGTTTGATTCTATTTGGCACCACTTGGTTATATCTGGCGCCGTTGGCGTCTCTCTGGCGCCACTTTGGTACATCTGGCGCCGTTTGAATCTATTTGGCGCCACTTGGTTACATCTTGGTTGGCCTTTAATTTAGCCATTTGGCGCCCTCTGATTGCATTTGGCTGCTGGCGCCTTTCGACTGCGTTAGATCCTTGATCTACCTACCTAGGCCTATTTGGTCTTACTCGTAACGGTCTCTTTCTGATGCGCCCTCTAGTGTTATAGCTCGTAATATCTAGCCACCAAACCCTTACATGCTTCCGTTAAGTTACTTTTTAGATTGCTTAGTCGCTACTTTTCAAGTTAGACGCATTATTACATTGGTCTAGCCATTCAAGGCAGTTGAATTTACTAATGCCTAATGCAACTTAGTGTACGCTACAGTGCGACTAGGTTCGGTTCCCACGCGCTGTCTTCAGCTTTTACACTTTATGGTTTGACATTTCTTGTGAAAAAAGGACGAAAATGGATACAGTTGGCTCGTAGAATTGTTACTTTACTAATCGTAACGTGCTACTACTTGCAGTTTTCTGTAAGTAGTGCAGTGTGCAAATTTGGCTAAATTTTATCTAAACTCATTTAAACAGGTTCAAACGGACCGCGGTCACACAGTTCTGGTCGGCCTGATGCAGCACGGCCTAGTCCGATTGTACGACATTCGCCAGACTAGAAGTCACGTGCGCACTTTCTACAAAGGCGCGCACTACCCGGACTGCGTGGCCAGGCTCACCCGCAGCCCAGTGTATTCGCTTGACTTCAATGCGCACTGTTTTGTTCGCGGCCTCGACTCGGAGATCAACTGCGTCCGTTTTGTCTGACTGTGTCTTTTTTATCTGTCTGTCTGTCTGTCTGTCTGTCTGTGTCTGTCTGTCTGTCTGTCTGACTGTCTGTCTATCTGTCTGTCTGTCTATCTGTCTGTCTGTCTGTCTGTGTGTCTGTCTGTCTGTGTGTCTGTCTGTCCGTCTGTGTGTCTGTCTGTCTGTCTGTCTGACTGTCTGTCTGTCTGTCTGACTGTCTGTCTGTGTCTGTCTGTGTCTGTCTGTCTGACTGTCTGTCTGTTTGTGTCTGTCTGTCTTTCTGTCTGTGTGTGTGTCTGCCTTTTTGTCTGTCTGTCTGTCAATCTAAGTTTCTATATGCAGTTCCGTCCTTCTATCTGAGCGTGCCGAATGCAAGCTAATGTGCCTATATCTGGACAATTGCAGGCTTTAGATGTCTCAGTCTGAAGCTGTTTCCTCGAATGCTGTGTATCTTTACGAAAGTACCGTATTTTTTCACAGAGAAAGGATATTGTTATTTTTGCGTTGTTTGTTTTTAAGGCTTCTATTCTGGGAGTCATGCGTCGCAACGCTCTTGTATTGTCACTTTGACTTTAATGTTACTGCGCAGAGCTCTATTGAACCTTATAATATATATATTGTATTGTATTTCTTACGTTATAATATACAAAGAACAATTTTAACTGATGAATTAACGGCTTAGTTTTTACAAAAGATTTTTCTGGACGAAAGTGGAAAACTCGATTGAAGGATGGATTATATTCCTTTAGGAAGAGATTTGGATTTTACCTCATGCAGGAAAGAGCTATATCCGGTTGTGAAGGGAATTACATCCTTGATGGAAAGAGGCTGTTGGGTACAGGATTATATGCCGGTAGGAAGACAGATTCAAGTGGGAAAACGGATAGATCCGGGTGGGAAGACAGATAGATCCGGGTGGGAAGAGATCTATTTCCAGGTGGGAAAACAGATAGATCCGGGTGGGAAGAGATCTATTTCCGGGTGTGAAGACATCTATATCAAGGTGGGAAGACAGATAGATCCGGGTGGGATGAGATCTATATACGGGTTGGAAGACGGATAGATCCGTGTGGGAAAACGGATAGATCCGGGTGGGAAGACGGATAAATCCGGGTGGGAAGACGGATAGATCCGGGTGGGAAGACGGATAGATCCTGGTGGGAAGACGGATAGATCCGGGTGGGAAACGGATAGATCCCGGTGGGAAGAGATCTATATTCGGGTGGGAAAAGGATGAGATCTGGTAAGAAGAGGTCTACATGCAAAGTGCAAGATTACATTTACGGCTCGTATGTCTGGTTAATTAGTGATTTAATGTAAGGTGTACATACATGTACGTGCTGGGAAACTTATTAGTCTTTTTGATGAAGACGCAAGCATATGAGGAGGCACTGGCGCTGCAGCGACGTCATTGGAAAGAAGGGTCGAAGACGTATTAGAAGAAAATTTTTTTGAATTATTGGTGCAATAAAACTTCTTTCCGACAGGGGTGGGTAACTTAAAAAGAATGTTCCGATCAGACTCGAGGGGGAAGTCTGTCGCAGTCGTAAATCTTTTTCTGGCTGAGCGCCAGGCAGCTCACCTGTCGTTCGTTACATATACGGACAGACAGACAGACGGGTACAGGTTGAGGAAACCGTTGTGTGCATGCGGAAATTCCTTTTTTTCTCCTGGCTGGCTGCTCTTGCCGTTTGGGTCGGGTATTTTAGTGTGCCTTTTTCCCAGTAGTTCCAGCGCACTATAGCAGAAACTCGAAAGGTGAGCCAAAAATTCATAGAAAGAGGCAACGGTTGGCGCGGTTTTTTCGTTCTAAGAAAATTATTGGCCCCACAGATCACGTGTTCAGTTTTTCAATAGTACGAATGAACCAGAGGCGAGATTAGAGTACGGGGGAAACTTCTCTGCGACTTTCTGGTGAAATTGAAATGATCACAGATCCCTAATCATGGGATATCTTCGTATGGAATTTTCCCAGTTCAAACTGGTACCCGATCCCAAGCTGGGCTGACTGCTGAAGCAATGCGGTAATAAATATACCTTGCAAAATGGCAAAAAATTGTCTCCCTAAGAGCCTAGACTCGAACCCGCGACCTTCCGGTCATAAGGCAGACGGCCTAGCTGGTCACTTAGGCTACAACTTCTTCATGTCTAACTTCTATGCTCCCAAATGGAGATCAGAAGCGATCAGGCCAAGTTAGGCTAAATAATATAAAATATCAATGAAATCATCAAATTAAAACGTTTATAATTTCACATTCGTTGAGAATGCATTGGACTAAATGTACTATAAGATAATATGAGACTGTTAGAGTTTATTAATCAACCGAACGTTAATGATCTGCTGTTGACAGGGAGGGAAGGGAGAAAAGTTGTTTATTTTTTTTTACAGAAAATACAGGCAGGCACAGCGACAAATCTGAACTTGACAACCAATGATTGGATTCAATCCGATTAAGTTGAACAAATTTTTTTAAGAATCCTGACCACCGGTTGTCGATATGACTTCTTGATGACAATAAAAATATTACATAAATTTATCAACTTCCGATTAGCTGATTTGGATTCATTAGATTGATTGACATTACTCGCAGAATCAATTGATGATTGATTGACACACATTAATCGAGTTATGGATTGAAATTAAAATCAATAGATTGACACGTAAAACAATCGATCAATTAAAATCCCCACAGTTCCCCCAGGTTCCCAATTTATGACGTCATGCAGCCTAGCAGGCCGCCCGAGTGACGGCGTCTCCCAGTTGCCAATAGCAACGAACCGCTGGCAGCCGCCGCGGCCGCCTCAGGCGACACCTCCGGCAGCACGGTGATCCGCGGCGCGCTCTCCTCGGCGTAGAAGTCGAACACGCCGCGTCGACAATTCGGCCCGTTGCCGGCGTGACCGTTGGCGAAGATGACACTGTCCTTGAACTTCACGCAGTTCTCGGCCGGCCCGGCGGTGACGGAGACGCCGGCCAGTTCAGCAGCCGCCGCCGCCGACGCGCCTGACGCAGCCGAGCTGCCGTAGCTCGAGGTGGACGTCTGCTCGGAGCGGCTGCTTCTTTGTAGTCGGCCGCTGTACAGCAGCAGCTTCGGCCTGTGGGATGGTTTTGGAGTCGCTCTAGAGTTTTTATTATTTTCTAGATGCCAGCTAGATCATCCCTCTAGATGCCAGCTAGATCATCCCTCTAGATGCCAGCTAGATCATCTCTCTAGATGCCAGCTAGATCATCTCTCTAGATGCCAGCTAGATCATCCCTCTAGATGCCAGCTAGATCATCCCTCTAGATGCCAGCTAGATCATCTCTCTAGATGCCAGCTAGATCATCTCTCTAGATGCCAGCTAGATTATACCTCTAGATGCCAGCTAGATCATCCCTCTAGATGCCAGCTAGATCATCCCTCTAGATGCCAGCTAGATCATCTCTCTAGATGCCAGCTAGATTATACCTCTAGATGCCAGCTAGATCATCCCTCTAGATGCCAGCTAGATCATCCCTCTAGATGCCAGCTAGATCATCCCTCTAGATGCCAGCTAGTTCATCCCTCTAGATGCCAGCTAGTTCATCCCTCTAGATGCCAGCTAGATCATCCCTCTAGATGCCAGCTAGATCATCCCTCTAGATGCCAGCTAGATCATCCCTCTAGACGCCAGCTAGTTCATCCCTCTAGATGCCAGCTAGATCATCCCTCTAGATGCCAGCTAGATCATCTCTCTAGATGCCAGCTAGATCATCCGTCTAGATGCCAGCTAGATCATCCCTCTAGATGCCAGCTAGATCATCCCTCTAGATGCCAGCTAGATCATCCCTCTAGATGCCAGCTAGATCATCCCTCTAGATGCCAGCTAGATCATCCCTCTAGATGCCAGCTAGATCATACCTCTAGATGCCAGCTAGATCATCCGTCTAGATGCCAGCTAGATCATCCCTCTAGATGCCAGCTAGATCATCCCTCTAAACGTCAGTTAGATTATTTCTCTACATCTGCTAATAGATTATACTTCTAAATGCCTTCTAGATCTAGTTGCATCATATTTCTGGTGTCATTTCTTTAGATTTCAAAGAATCCATCTAAATATCAATAAAAAACCTTTAGACGTCAAGAGCTTATGAGTACAGGACAAGCCTAGCGCCCTCTAGACCTCTAGAATCAATTAAAGCTCACTTTAGCCGACTGACAAGATCCTCGTAGAGCGAGTTGGCCGGCATAGAGTGGGATATCAGGACGTCAACTTTGTCCGGGACGCTGTGCCAAGCTATTCTCGCCTCGGCGCTGGCGGACCTGCTGAATCGGCCGACCGAGGAGCCCCTGGCGACGCCGTGAAATCGGACGCCCTCGATCAGGCAGCCGCTGTCGCGCAGGTAAATGCAATTCGGCAATAGCGCCTGAAAGATGCGGGTGAACGGCGGGAGTGACTATGAAATATGATTGTGGATAAATATAAAATGCTTCGTCATATTTTGTTGTAATCAAGATCCAGCTGCTTTTTTAGATTCGCACAGATTCAACAGATCACCCAACCTCCTGAAGGATCGATAGCTCAGATCAGATCCCAAAATCCTCCCACAGGTCCGCAACATCCGCCTCCTCAAGCAAAGATCCCACAGATCCCAAACATTCGCCTCCTCAAGCATAGATAGATCCCACAGATCCCCTAACATCCGCCTCCTCAAGCAAAGATCCCACAGATCCCCTAACATCCGCCTCCTCAAGCAAAGATCCCACAGATCCCAAACATTCGCCTCCTCAAGCATAGATAGCTCCCACAGATCCCCAACATCCGCCTCCTCAAGCATAGATAGATCCCACAGATCCCTAACATCCGCCTCCTCAAGCATAGATAGATCCCACAGATCCCCAACATCCGCCTCCTCAAGCATAGATAGATCCCACAGATCCCTAACATCCGCCTCCTCAAGCATAGATAGATCCCACAGATCCCCAACATCCGCCTCCTCAAGCATAGATAGCTCCCACAGATCCCTAACATCCGCCTCCTCAAACATAGATAGATCCCACAGATCCCTAACATCCGCCTCCTCAAGCATAGATAGATCCCTAACATCCGCCTCCTCAAGCATAGATAGATCCCACAGATCCCTAACATCCGCCTACTCAAGTATAGATAGATCCCACAGATCCCCAAACATCCGCCTCCTCAAGCATAGATCCCACAGATCCCTAACAACTGCCCCAGCACCCAAGCCAGCCAACCTGAATCCTCTCGCGATCGTCGGCCTCCAGAAAGGCGGCCTCGTTGGGCCCGGGCACGAAGATCTTGTACCGATGCGGCATAGCGGAGAAGAACTCGTTGATGGCGGCCAGCTGACTGAGAAACTCGGCCTGCCGATCGAACAGGTGCCTGCGCAGCCGGCTGGGGCACAGGTTGCCGCAGTGGACAATCACGTCGGCGTCATAGATGTACTTGGAGCCAAAGTCGGCCAGATTGCAGGTGTCGCTGATGTGAGCGATGCGCAAATAGGGGGAGTTTGGACTGGGACTGCCAACTACGTACACCTGCGGCGATTAGGGGATTAAATAGCTCATTTTACACTTAACAATCAATCAAAAAGAAATCTAGATAGACTGTACATACCTGCGGCTTAGCAACTGTAACACTGTTGTTGCTGTACCTCTCTGGCACTTTAGGAGTCGTTGCCGTAGCTATGTTATTGTAATTCTCTTCATGCTGTTGCTGATTAGGCTGCTGTTGGACGCCCCTATCGTTTCGGTCTCGATTCGATTGCAAACTACGCGGCAGGAGAAATTGTTTCATTGACTGCCACAATAGTAGCGGCCTAGTTCTAGCACTAGTAGTAGGGTGTCTGCTATTTGCTGCTGTCATATCTACTTGCGGCTGTCGCTGTGGAGCCACAGCTGCTACTGTTGACATACTTATAATGAGAAAACTTATTTTTCAACAACAAATTAGTAAGGGCAATCAAGCTAGAGACTGGGTTAAGAAAGCTAATACTTCAAATATTCTAAGAGAAATTATTCCTCGGCTCTTCGAATTCGTTTAAACAGTTGGGTTTTTATACGTTAATGAGTTTGGTTGGACTCCTATCCCAAATTGGAATTTCGGTCTGGATCTAATATGTAAAGAGGCTAGGAGCTGCTGTATATCAGTGTGTAGGCCGGGGTTTGAAAATTAAGGGGGCCTTTTTCGGGGAAGAGGTAGGGGGGAGGGTTGTCGTACCGTTCCGATAGACCCAGGACGATAGATAATAGGCTGAAACACTAGTGAAGGGAGAGAGACCCCACTAAAGTATACGAGTGGGTGGTGGGGTGGCAGGGGTGTGGGTTGTTCCAATCGGTGGGCCTCACCTCAACCAAGACGCAAGACGCAAACACCAGCCCCAAACCCCCCAAACCAATTTAGCCAATAGTCGGTTTAGAAGTGACCTTTGCGCGCACACACACGCACCACACAGACCCTTATTCTGTGAAATAGGATCGAGAAATAAGTTTGGAAGATGTAACAAACAATGCCATGGTTTGGTTTGCCCTTCTATAGAGTCACATGGTATAAGAATAAGAACATACAGTTCGCTCTTCATATGCACATTTACCCGGAATATATCATGAACTGGTTGAGGAAGATGGGCACCATTTAATAGTGCTCTTAGCCAGTCTTTTCGTTCTCTTGTCCACAAAAATTAGGGCTTTTTTTCAAATGCTTAGTGAATACGGTAAAGCATAAAGTAGGATGAAATAATCCATCAATATTGTGTAGCAAGGCGCAACCGTATAGAAAATAATTTTTCATAACCATCGACCTTTAAGCGTTTTCTAATACTACTACAGCATATTATCAATATTTAGATCCTAACATACTGGATAGGCATTGGTAATAAAGAAAATGCTTTATTTTTTATTCCATAATTTTTAAGTGCAAGAAAACCTTTTAAAATGCGCGCTCACGCAGAAATACATAATCATACAGCATATAGGTCGTACATTTATTACGTATTTGCGCTGCCTTTCCAAGAACTACCACCTAGCGCTTTTGCATTCCTTTATTACAGCTTTTAAACCTTCCTTATCCTTAAAAAAGTATGAGGAATTCCGAATAGCCACTGTTCCCATAACCCATTCATCACTCGCCTCTAGGTGCAGATTCTTGTGGCCCGCTCACGACTGATGGCAATGACATTGGAACCGAACAAAAAAGCCGGGTAAATTCCGGGATTTCAGTCAGCGCTTCAAAACAAAAATAAATCTGGGCGGCAAATGCACTTTAGTGCCCGATACCCGTGGACATATAGGTAGAAATAAATTTGACTTCCATGTACGAGTACATGTACCGATTAAAAAATACAGCGTCAAATGTAACTGTATAGTAATATTTGCGTCTGTTTTCAGGGGCGTAGCCAAAGGGGGGTCATGGGGATCATGACCCCCCCCAGACGGCTGATGTAGACCGAATTTTTAAAATTCAAAATTTTTTTTTGTAATGTCACAATTTAAAGCAGAAGTCGCAGAATGGAGAATAGGGAAAATTCAGGCAAAAGTGGTTCGCGGGAGCTTTTTTTGGTCCTTCGACATTTTTATCCCAGTAAGTCGCAAATTCCCCCAGAAGGAAATCCTGGCTACGTGCCTGTCTGTTTTTAAGAATTTTTATTTTAGACATTTCATTTTTTATAATTAGAAATAGCCTCAATTGCCAACTTCCAGTCTGTGCACTCTATTTTTGCACCAATACAAGCGTAGATTATTATTATTGTTGGTTCAGTCAAAATCGGTAAACATCCGACAATTTGAGGAGAGGGTGTTTTTCCTTGAAGAAAAGGCGGAAAGCGTCCACCAAAAGAAACATTGCTACCAGGACAATATTTACAACCCTTGTCCCCGTGTCTGGACTTCCTTCCCGAACCTTAAGAACCGGAGGTAGAGATTTTAAGGTGTTACATTAGTTTTTCAACGGCGTGTCTCTATGCAGCAGCAACAACGGCAACCAGAAATTGCAAATTCTGTGCGACGTTGTTTCCTTATTAGCTCAATAGCATTTTTACAACGCATGACAACTCGGGATTCCGATCCCAGCCAGATCTCGGAATTTGAATCCCAACCAGATGTAGACATTATAATCCCAACCAGATCTCTGGAGTAAAATCCCAGCCAGATCTAGGGATTATTCCAACAGATCTCGGGATTAGAATCCCAACCAGATCTAGAGATTATCCCAACAGATCTCGGGATTAGAAACCCAACCAGATCTCGGGATTAGAATCCCAACCATATCTCTGGATTAGAATCCCAACCAGATCTAGAGATTATCCCAACAGATCTTGGGATTAGAAACCGAACCAGATCTCGGGATTAGAATCCCAACCATATCTCTCTGGATTGGAATCCCAACCAGATCTCGGGATTAGAATCCAAACCACATCTCGGGATTACAATCCCAACCACATCTCGGGATTAGAATCCCAACCAGATCTCAGAATAAAATCCTAAACAGTTCGCACGGTTATGACTTCAGCTGGACTTGAAAATGACCGCAATGGTAATGTACGAGCTATCTTGGGATAAATACACTGCACGACTAGAAAGAAACTCGGTCAAAACGGGAGTCCACAAAGTATTCTGTACAAAGCACAATTTCTTGTGCGCACACAACACAACTAATGCTTGCAATGTCAATTGGTGCGTAGTTTTTAACTGACAGCGATCGGCAAAGCCACGCAGGGCAACGAATGCGTTGCTGGTAATTAATTAATTAAATTGTTTATTCCAAGATATTAAACATGGCCATGTTGTCTGCTAAAAGGAGTCTTAAGCTGCTTCCCTCTAGTAGCAGCAAGCTCAATCAATAGTCTAGTTTGAAATGGAACCAATAAACCCCGAAATAAAAATGTTTAATGAATCTATCAATTTCAACAGTTGTTGAAAACTAAATTTCGCAATTTTACTGTTCGTAGTTGGTTGTTAAGTCAACTTAAAACTATGAAGTGACTGAAGCAAAGTAAAGGGATCGCAAAACATTTACAAAGAAAAAGCAAAGAAGTAAAGAAAACTTCAACAGTGCATAGATGCCGCCAAATCTGATTAAAATCTTACTCCCACACATACCCGCCAAGATTCGTAAAGTAGGTTGCAAATCATAAAATAGCTATAGGCTGACTCATTGCCATCGAGCTATTGCATACAGGAAAGGACTTTTCCATGGGCTTTTATTTGACAATTGAAACGCCCTGTATGACGCCAAAATGCCCCTATTTGCCCCAGACTGGTGCAAGGAAGGGGCCAATGCCAGACAGTTCATGGGGTCGGATAAAATCTCTGCATGGGAGTATTTTCCTATTTCCCGACTGACCCATTCCCAAACCGGAGTTTTCTCTTCTTTCCTCACCAACTAGCAACTAAACAAAGACCGGGTTGCAAAGAAGGTGGCACTGTATGGTGACAAAGAATAAGATAGGACCATTTATTTTTCTTTGCTAGTTAAAGTGCAAAAGCAGAATCTTAGTGCTTTCTACAAGACACTACCTATGGTCTTCATCCGTGATACTTTCTGATTTGTTAATTTACGAACAATTTTTTAACAAGACTGTAACAGTTACAGAATCTTCCCTCACGACCCTAGGCATTTGCAACAGGAAATACGCGTAGCTATTCAAATTTTACGGTTCAACTTAAATCAAGTCAAATAGTTTGAACCCAAGTTACACTGGCATTATTTCAAGTTCAGGTGACTTGACTGACAGTTCAATAATCAAAACTGCTTGCCTATATTTCCCGTCTGTCTGTCTGAAGAGAAGCCGCTGCTTCTCTGCGCTCTTTTTTTGTTAACGCCCAGATCAAAAGGATATGAATTATTACCGCCTGCTTATCATTAGCCGATAAACTATAGGGAATTCTACGAAGGAAAGAGCGCAGGTGTGATTTAAGTGCAAGATTCAGTGCAAAGCTATAGGGTTGAAAAACAGTGAAGTTATGCAAACCGTTTAGAATTTTTGCAAAATACTTTAACAGAGGCATTGTACGAGAAAATGCTCTGATGCAGAATTTTTTCGAGAAGTTTCTTTTTACGGTCGGATTTTAGAGGAGGACATCTTCGTAAGGTCGTGGGTTCGAGCCCCTGCTGCTCTAGGTGACAATTTTTTCCCTTTTGAGCAAGGCACTTAATCTCGCATTGCTTCAGTCCCACCCAGCTGAGATCGGGTACCAGTTTGAGCTGGGTAAATTTAGAGTGGGTGTTGCGGCCCCTCCAGCCCGTCAGGACTGAGCAGTTGTACACAGCCCTCTGATGCGCCACGTAACTAGCTGCGGCTGTGCCGTGGGCTGTACATCTGGTCGAAAGGTGTCGTTGTGCCGTATTCTGGTGGAGACTCTGAATCAAAATCAAGCGAGAATGATTCTTAAACCAGTCTGTATTGTACGGAATGATTCTCAATGGAAGTAGTATTAACAGTTAGATAGTTGCTGCAGCAAGAAAATATTTTAAAAAATCAGAGAAATTTTCAAAAAAAGAAATTTAATAATCGGGGCAAGCGAAATGTAAAGCGACAACTGCAACATTCTTGCTCGCTGAGGTTTGAAAATAAAATGAAAAGTTTATTTAGAAACATAAAAACTTGAAATAACACACTCGCACATATATACATATTGTACTGCAATTAAACATAATGCAAAACAAATATATATATTTTTAAAACTAGTCCAGTGCAGTGTGCATAATACCATATACTTATCACCAATATAGGGTGCAGCATTAGTAAAATAAAGATTTTTTGCGAAAAAATAAAAAACTTAGTACACTACTCACAGACGTTGCTACTGAGTAGCAAAAATGTTATTTAAATTATTTTTTAACATTCCTTTTATTGCTGAATTTAAGTTGAATGCCTGTTTCGCATTTCAAGATTGAATAAAAGCGAAGCGATGCTTGTGCAATAACTAAGATAGCCTGCATATTGCAAAATTCAATACACGCTTAAAATTGCTGAATAAAACGGCAGTAATACTTTAATCTTTTTTTATAAATTTACTTAACTACTATACTTTGAATTAATTATCAAAATCGGAAAAAGCGCATAACATAGCTAATAAGTAATGAAGTAAGCTTAATAGTAGTCTGCTGGGATTAGTTTAGCAACATTTTTATCAAAGAGATGGTATTAAAGTTCTGAATAATGTGCAATTATATAGAAAAAGTTTTTTGAAACAGTCAAACTGTCAGAATCTTCCTTAAAAAGTTCTTGACGAACAAATTCACCTGGCATATTTGGTTTGAAAAATCATCTGAAATTAATCCATTCATGCATTAGTATTTTGAATATGCATGCATTGATATTTAAAAAGGCACCACTAGCATTCTGATCCTTCCGATTCTCCGTGTCTACCCCTACGGATTCTCCGTGTCTACCCCTACCGATTCTCCGTGTCTACCCCTACCGATTCTCCGTGTCTACCCCTATTGATTCTCCGTGTCTACCCCTACGGATTCTCTGTGTCTACCCCTACGGATTCTCCGTGTTTACCCCTACCGATTCTCCGTGTCTACCCCTACCGATTCTCCGTGTCTACCCCTACCGATTCTCCGTGTCTACCCCTACGGATTCTCCGTGTCTACCCCTACCGATTCTCCGTGTCTACCCCTACCGATTCTCCGTGTCTACCCCTATTGATTCTCCGTGTCTACCCCTACGGATTCTCTGTGTCTACCCCTACGGATTCTCCGTGTTTACCCCTACCGATTCTCCGTGTCTACCCCTACCGATTCTCCGTGTCTACCCCTATTGATTCTCCGTGTCTACCCCTATTGATTCTCCGTGTCTACCCCTACGGATTCTCTGTGTCTACTCCTACCCATTCTCCGTGTCTACCCCTATTGATTCTCCGTGTCTACCCCTATTGATTCTCCGTGTCTACCCCTACGGATTCTCCGTGTCTACCCCTACGGATTCTCCGTGTCTACCCCTACGGATTCTCCGTGTCTACCCCTATTGATTCTCCGTGTCTACCCCTACGGATTCTCCGTGTCTACCCCTACGGATTCTCCGTGTCTACCCCTACGGATTCTCCGTGTCTACCCCTACCGATTCTCCGGTACTATGTGTACTATGTGCATAATCAGTTTAGACTAGCTCCATTTAACCCTTTAAAAGAAAAAAAGAAGAAATCCACCTACCAGTCACCTAATGAGCCAGCGCGCTTTGACTCTCTCAGATCCTGGCAAACTTTCCCAGCTTGCGATTACAATTCGGACAAATATGGACAACGTCTTTGCAACTATCCAGACAGAATGGTATGAGACAGCAGCCAAGGTCGCAGCCAATCAGGCAGATGCCAACGCAGGCTAGGTAAGTTAGCAGGCCGTCCTGATAGCTCACACGAGTGATCACCTGCTGGCTGCAGAACTGGCACACGGTATTAACTGGCACATCACGGAACTGCTGATTAGTAACCACAACCACCGTGCTAGGCTGGCTAGTTACCACGGGAACGTAGCCGCCAGCTTGGGACGAAGGCGGATAATAAGGCTGCTGCGGCTGGTAGCCGCTGGAGGCTGGGTACTGCGGGCCCTGCTGGCAGTTTGCATAATATATACTTAATTCATTTAAAATAAATTTGAAGAGTAATTTACTAATTTTTCTACTTTCAGTAGAATTTTCAGTACATGCTTGTACAGAAACACGTGAGAATGCATAAGAATATATTTAGAACAGACCTGTTGCGGATATGGCATAGCCCCCTGCTGAGACGGATATGGCACAGCCCCCTGCTGAGGCGGATATGGCACACCCTGGTCTGGCGGGCCATATTTTTCATTGTCTTCAGCAGTAGCTGAATATGGCGGCGGCGGTGGTTGGCTCATGATTTAGCTGGCTAGGCGAAGCTTAGCTGCAATATATAAAAAATGTAATTAGCTATGAGTACAATTTTTATAGAGCTATTTTTAGCAAATAAAAGAATAGAGCTGCCAATTGCTATGCAGTTATTGTATTTTATTATGTATAGATTATAAATGCAATATGTTTAAAAGAATAGGACAGCAATCTTAGCCCACTTGAAATCAATGTAAAAATATGTTGCCCTGTCAGTTAAATGATTCGCAAAGCACCAAATCATCAAGTCCCCAAACAAAGGATACCAAAAGAGAAAGTAAGTGATAAGTCACACATGATTAGGACATCTCATGTTTATATGGATTTTAAGGGGGTTTAAATGCCTGACCCATTTTTATGCATCACAGTATATAGCTATAGTCTGTAGCTAAAGAATTGTAAGACTGTACTACAACACAATTAACTGCTTAATTATAAGCTAGGCTTGATGCCATAATATATATGAAAAAACTACAAGTTATAAACAATAAAATGGCTTAGTACTGATTCTACAATTATAGCCATTCTATGAGAAAAAATGTGACTCAATTAGCAAAAGGTTAAGCCATAGATTTCACTAAGTACATATTTTAAAAAATTATAAAAGTGAGCATATTATTTTGTATTTATATTGTAGTATTTGCATTATAGTAGTAGTATAGTAGTAATAATATAATTAATTATTGAATATAATTTAAAAGTACCAGAGGTATTGCAAAAGTTTCTGGACTGTGCTTCCTGTGGATGACATGGATTTCCAAATGAGCTGAAGTTTTAGTCACAAATCCATGCACATCTGATCTTTTTAATCATAAAACTGCAAAATGATTTAACATGCTGATAAAAACTTATAGTAGTTTAAAAACATGTATAGTTGGGTTTTACAACATGATTTGGAAAATTTTTGAGATTAGAAAACTACTGAAGACTTGCATTTGATTTACACAAATCATTTGATGTATGAGATAATCCAGACTTATCTGATAATGGAAAAGATATATCAATTTCATTTAGATGAAAGTTAAGGCAGCAACAGATTTCCCATATACAGAACAAGAAGACAAAGACAAGGCATACTGCAATATGCACTTTTCTTTAGTAGCTATTATCAGATTATGGATCAAAGGAGAGCCAATTACACTTCATCATTGAATGCCAAGATAAGGGAAAATGGCAACACAAACCTTCAATGAAGTTGTTACTGCATTTGGTGATCATGCATTGAGTTGGATGCAGGTTTTTGAATACCATTTTCTTGCCACTAGTAGTGCCACCAAGCACCAATATTGCTCATGCCATCCATGTACCAGCATGGATTTGGGCAATGTGGCTTTTAATAATTAAAGTACCCAGCCTATACTCCTAACCTTGCCATTGCAAACTTCTATCTACTTGGCCATTTCAAGATGCCAATGCAAGGCAAAATCTTCACAACATACATGTAGGTCATCAATACTGCCAATAAATCTCTTTGTTAGCTAGATGCAACCTTCTGGGAGGCTAGCTTCACAAAAATTATTAAGTGCTACCAGAAGTACATTATAGACAATGATTAGCTATATAGAGCAAGCCAGTTACAAGCTGGGTGACAATATAAGTTTCAAATTGTGTTTTATAATTCAACAATGTATTTTTAAACAGTTGTGAGTTTTTATTAGTAAATCAAATCGTTTTATAATTTTATTATTTAATAGATCGGATATGCTTTGAGTTGTGACTAAAATTTACACTCATTTAGAAATCCCAGTTTTCTACAACAAGTACAGTCTAAAAAACTTTTGCAATACCCCTTGCAAATAGAAAGCATATTGCAATTTCAATGCTAAAAAACATAAAATAATTGACAAGTCATGGAACTATGAATAGCTAGCTAAACCAAGCTGAACTATGTAGTAATTGTGTTTAATTAAAAAATTCTAATTAGCACTATATTTTAAATAAAATTAACCTTAGCTACATATTAATAAAGTGGTTAGGTAAAATTTTAGAATTAAGGTAGAGTTTCCAAAATGCTATATAAGTCAAACTTAAAGGTAAAAAATATATAAAAACTATGCTTTGACAATGGTAACAAATACAATCTGACTCTAAGATTAATTAGTAAACTTAAACACTTGATTTTTTGTTTTCTTGTAACCATTTATTTAAGTTATAGGTAAGTAATATGTACTTTATAGGCACAATTCACAAATACTTTTAATATGATTGAGACTAAGATATATTATTGCATGCATAATTTTTAGCTTATATTGTCTCATTGAAAAAACTGTAAAAAAACTTCAATTCTTGTTCTTGTTCTTACAATTAGAATTAGAATTATCTGTACATTGTCATTAGAGTGACCTATATGAGTAAGCATGTAAATAACTAAGCTTAATTTGGCAAGAAATTACTAGATTACCGGAGGAGAATGTATAGAAAAGCTAGCAACTAGGCTTTATTTACAGGCAAATTAGTTTAGCAACATTCTATTAAAATCTAATCTCAAGGAAACCTTAATTATTTACGGTGCCCTTGTCTAGTCTATGTTATGTTATGCTGAAGATAAAAAATTATTCGCGATAACTTTGAAAACAGCTAATTGAATGGAATTTTCTAGAAATTCTTTGTCAAATATAAATTTGCTTCTTAGGGTATTCGAGGGCTGTGTAAAACAACTTTAAAATCAATTCGATTAGCATAGATAATTCTTTCAAGTTACGCTGCTTATAACTTTGATATAATGCACAACTTTAGTTCTTATGCGTAATTGAATTAAATTCCTGTAAATATGGGATTGTTGGTGTAAACTCCAAATTGCCAATGAAGTACTGGGCACCTGAATGTAGATTCGTATAGATTCAGTTGTGCATGGTGTCAAAGACGGCCCTCTGGCAGCTCAACGGCGACAGCCGGTAGCAGTAAGGTGGCGATGACTACAACAAGCTTTCCATCAGCAGTATGACTGGAACCCAGTCTCGGTCCACGCTCGTATTCAGCAACGCGCATTGATTGATTGATTGACGCGCATTTTTTATTATAGCGTAAACGCGCGTATTTACATTTTTTAGAATTAGATCGATACCAACAGCCATTCCGATCAGGACAAGACGCTGGCATGTCTGAAATTGCGTTTCAACTGGCCGAAAATTTCCCGGCTAGTCAATCATGTCTGTGCTCCCGACGCAGCCCGTGGACTTCGAAATCGGGTGTCAAGGAGCGGCAATGACCGGCTGTTGACAATTGTCGACTACTGGTACTTCACCAAGTAAGTTAAGCTGGTGCCAATAAGCTTAACAGTGAAAACAGTCGGCCCGTTAGAATGGGAGGATGTCCCGATGTACTGCATCCAGGCCTAGTCGAACTAGCATTCAGCGCAAACAACGGTTTTTCACCCCGCAACTACTGCTAAATGGCTGGGAAATGGTTGAGCCTTTGGAAATCGTCTACCAATCACTTGTTAGCCAGTACACGACCGCAACATGACATTCTAACCGGCGATCCTCAGGCAAGGGGTGCCAACCTACTAGACAGGGGCGCGCCCCCTCGGAAAGCCAATTATGGCGCCTTTTTGGTCTGCGCTCCCCAAATTCAAATTCCTGCGTACGCCATAGCAGTGTCAGCGTCTATGAAAGCGTCGTGCACGTCAACAAGCCAGCCTGCCCGTAGCGACCTGCGGACGTTCATAAATGCTTAATGGGGAGGGGCTCATCTGAAACCAAGATAGTTGCCAAAGCAAATCGTCATTTGTCTACTTTCGAACCTTTCAGCTGAAAACTGCAAAAATTTTGCATGAAAAGTTGGAACATGCCCACCCATACATACTATTTAACACTGTTTAATGGCTTTATTAAAACTTGTTTAAGTATTGTGTGAAGAAGCCTAAATCCGTAAATCTGTATTTGTGATTATAAAATACATAAAAAATTTTCGTGCTCGGGGGAAGGGGGTGGACAAAGAATATTTTCACTCAGAACAAATAAGACGCGTTTTAGAAAAAATAGCAGCAATTTTAGAAAATATTGAGCTCTTTCAGTCTTTAAATTGGTCATTCCAGCAATCAAATGCTCTGCGGAAAGCCGGTAGCCAAAGCCAGCTCTTTTGCCCGTGCCAGCCGCTGTGAATCGAGTCGCTCTTTGCGCAGATAGCTTTCAATTGGAACTAGTAGGCGAATGTCTCTGCAAGGTTGTTTGATATTTGCTTAATAAGCTTTCGTCCAAAACTTTCTGATCTATTATTTGTCATTGAAAGAAACTGTCATGAGAACAGTTGCACCTGCGGGAAGGCCTCCAGTAAGGGGAATCAGCATGGTTTTCACAAACTCCTTAATTTCACGAGCCTAAAACTCTAGCATCCACTTTTATAATCTCTGACTTTCACAAAACATTTGGTTGCTACTTGGTTGGATCTTTTCGGCGCCTTTAGATTCTTTTCGGCGCCTCATGGTTTTAACTATCGTTTTTCTATTCTATTTGGCGCTGCTTGGTTTCATTTGGCGCTTTTTTAATTATATTTGGCGCTAGTTGGTTTCATTTGGTCCCTTTTCATTCTATTTTGCGCTAGTTGAATTCATCTGGCACCTTTTCATTCTATTTTGCGCTAGTTGAATTCATCTGGCACCTTTTCATTCTAATTGGTGCTAGTTGTATTCATCTGGCACCTTTTCATTCTAATTGGTGCTAGTTGTATTCATCTGGCATCTTTTCATTACATTTAGCGCTAGTTGAATTCATCTGGCGCTTTTTTTATTACATTTGGCGCTACGTGGTTTCATCTGGTGCCTTTTCATTCTATTTGGCGCTAGTTGGTTTCATCTGGCGCCTTTTCATTCTATTTGGCGCTAGTTAATTTCATCTTGCGCCTTTTCATTCTATTTTGCGCTACGTGGTTTCATTTGGCGCCAACTCATTCTATTTGGCGCTAGTTGAATTCATCTGGTGCCCTTTCATTCTATTTTGCGCTAGTTGAATTCATCTGGAGCCTTTTCATTCTATTTTGCGCTAGTTGGTTTCATCTGGCGCCTTTTCATTCTATTTAACACTTCAAAAGGCTTTAAATTTTGGGCGTTTGATTTTCAGCAATTGTGATGATTTGGTTTTATAAAAGTTTGGGTTTGTAAAAGTAGATTAAGAAACTAAAAATTTAGGGACTTTTGAAATTTAGGGATTGTTAAATTAAGTAAGCTATTCGATGATTTTTGGCGTTGCGAAGGTTAGGATCAAGGACTTCTAACAAAAGTGACTTCTAGTGGTCCTTGGTTAAGATTTATGAAATAAATATAGGCCCCCGAATCAACTGGCAAGATGTTTTACGCCCCTTTCCAAGAGGTTTATGGCACCTTCTAGTCAGTACGCATATATCAGAAACCCTGATCTAATTTTCATTTTAATTTCAGCCGTATGCCGATGTTGACACAAGCTACTACTAACAACAATATGACGCGAACCTGTCCTCCTCGCGCACGTAGTCCCTGCCCAGATTGTCCCTGACCAGTTGCAGCCTGCGTGGCCCAGCCTCGCTGCTGTTATTGGGCAGAGCGGCCAGCAGTTTTACAGTGTAGTCCAAGTCGCCGCTGCGAGTGTAGCCGAACACGCGGAACCTGTTGGTGTCGTCGTCAACCTGCGATTCCGCCAGCATCAGGCGGCCATCGTCGGTCACGGTGAAAGTCCAACCGTTGCGCAAATCGGCCGGCAGTCCGGTGGCGCAGAGAAGCTCGCTCTGGTCGATGTCGAACACGGCCAGGCCGGGCACAGTGGCGCCGCTATTGTCCAACACGAAGCCTTCAACGGCTACGTAGCGACGCTTAGCAACTATTCGTTCGACTGTAACTAAGCGCTGGTGCGAGAGCTGCACGGGGCCGGGCTGCATGTCCGGATAGTTGAGGGTCTGGACAACACCTTTGGCGTAGTGGGGCAAGTAGACCTGAAAGGCATCGGTGCTGATAGATTGTACTAAGGTATACATCTTTGTGAGTCTTCTCCCTCTACAGTGCTATTGTAAAAATTGGGTTTTCGTGTACTTTTATTAAGCCACCTCTTAATTATCAAGGACCCAAAATCTTGGACTAAATTTCTTAGTGCTGTAATAAATTGATACTGTATTATAAATTCATGAATTAAAGTTAATGCTCTTATCATTAGTGATACTATTGAGCCTTGAAGCTTGCTGAGTGCTTTATGGAGCAAACTTTAACTTATTTTAACTTGCTTGCTTGCAAAAAAAACGTTGACGGCCATAATTGGCTGGAGGTTTTGGGTGAATTGGAATTTTTTAACTTCAAAATATTTGATGTGTTTACATGCGCAGGACCCGTTTGTACAAGACAAAACAAAATTAATCTTATTCAAATCAGTTTTCGAACCTTCAACTTGTAGCCTAGTGGTGAGATTTAAGATCTGAGCTCTAGATTATTAAATAATAATAAATAATAAATTAATTTAGACACCCCATCTTTCGACTAGATGTACAGCCCACGGCACAGCCGCAGCTAGTTGCGCGGCGCATCCGAGGGCTGTGTACAGCTTTCAGCCTGACGGGCAGGAGGGGCCGCAACACCCACACTAAATTTACCCAGCTCAAACTGGTACCCGATCTCAGCTGGGTGGGACTGAAGCAATGCGGGGATTAAGTGCCTTGCTCAAGGGCACCAATTGTCTCCTAGGGGCCGGGACTCGAACCCACGACCTTCCGGTCATAAGGCAGGCGCCCTAGCCACTAGGCTACAACTCCTCTACTAAAAAAAGCTAACTAAAGAGGACATGGACTTTGAGTCCTTGAGCATGTCTAAAGTAAATGTAGAACTGATTTGTCATTAAATTTCGAATAAAATCTCACCAAACTACGTCCGAACTCCACGTCGAAGAGTCCCAAGTCGCCGCCAGTCCAGCCGCGATGCCAAACAGTTCGACAGTGAGCGTCAACCAGCAGCAGGTGGCAGCGACCCCGGCTGATCCGTTGAGCCAGAAGGTAACCGTCGGGACAGCAGGTCGCTTTGTCAAGCACGGGCGTCGAGAACGAAGCGACATCTTCGCCGCGAAATTGAACCTCCAAAGCTAGCGGCGACTGGGACCAGCGCTGCGCATCGTCTAGAAACAGCAGGCTGGAGAGCTCCAACCGACTGCCATCGGCGCTGATGCTTGTCGCCACCAGGCATCTGTTGAGACGGCTGCCGCCGCTGCCATTAGAATCGGTGTCGAAGTAGAACGATTGCAAATTTGGCCATAACTTCTGACCCGGAAAAATGTAAGCGGCTGCTGGTGACGACATTTTCAATTGGGCTTCGTTTACAAACGATGTAGAATTTGTTGGAGCTAAGATGGAAATACGGCAAGCACTTGCAGATCTGCTTTTTAGTTAAGAAAGATTCACACAGCACAACAATGTACAGGCTTAAGGCATTAAATAGTGAAGACAACTCTAGTCTTTCTCCTGGGACTCAATTCTCAGTTGAGAACCGTGGCCCATTATACTAACCTTGCAGTGGCTACCGCTGCACCTCCACTGCCTCTAGCTACGCAAACAGAAGTTTGAATGCAAAAGGCACTCACAAATACACCCGATCCAAATACCTTTCCTTTTTAATTAAAGCGGAAAGATGTTGACAGCTAGCGCCAAGACAGCTGACGATGTTGGCCGCATAGATAGGCAAGCCCAGATTTTATTAGCCAGGAGAGAGTGAGAAAAGCTGGAATGCCCGTTCTGTTTGAACTGATTGAAGGTCTCTATTGTGCTCTGTTGTATGGCTTATGCTAGATCTCTAGTTGTAAAAGCGGGTTGAAACTATCCAATTTTTTGGCATTTTAAGCTACAAAACTACTACGCAATTAAGTAATATGAGCGATGCAAATCTAGACTATAATGTTTGCGTCTTAAAAGAGCATGATTCAACCTTGACGATAGCTGAGCGAAATATTAACTAGCTGTGTACAGCTGCATGCCTGATCCTGAACGAGATTCCAACTGATTCCAACTTCGATTTGTGGATCCAACGACTTAGCAGCTGTGTAGGAAAAATCTGAATGTGCGGGAAAATCTGTCCAAAGAACGAAGAGTTTCTTAGCGATTTATACTTAAAAAATTCCAATTTGATGAAAAATATGCCATTATTATTATTTATTAATAGATAGATAGATAGACAGATAGATATAAAGATAGATAGATAGATAGATAGATAGATAGATAGATAGATAGATAGATAGATAGATAGATAGATAGATAGATAGATAGATAGATAGATAGATAGATAGATAGATAGATAGATAGATAGATAGATAGATAGATAGATAGATAGATAGATAGATAGATAGATAGATAGATAGATAGATAGATAGATAGATAGATAGATAGATAGATAGATAGATAGATAGATAGATAGATAGATAGATAGATAGATAGATAGATAGATAGATAGATAGATAGATAGATAGATAGATAGATAGATAGATAGATAGATAGATAGATAGATAGATAGATAGATAGATAGATAGATAGATAGATAGATAGATAGATAGATAGATAGATAGATAGATAGATAGATAGATAGATAGATAGATAGATAGATAGATAGATAGATAGATAGATAGATAGATAGATAGATAGATAGATAGATAGATAGATAGATAGATAGATAGATAGATAGATAGATAGATAGATAGATAGATAGATAGATAGATAGATAGATAGATAGATAGATAGATAGATAGATAGATAGATAGATAGATAGATAGATAGATAGATAGATAGATAGATAGATAGATAGATAGATAGATAGATAGATAGATAGATAGATAGATAGATAGATAGATAGATAGATAGATAGATAGATAGATAGATAGATAGATAGATAGATAGATAGATAGATAGATAGATAGATAGATAGATAGATAGATAGATAGATAGATAGATAGATAGATAGATAGATAGATAGATAGATAGATAGATAGATAGATAGATAGATAGATAGATAGATAGATAGATAGATAGATAGATAGATAGATAGATAGATAGATAGATAGATAGATAGATAGATAGATAGATAGATAGATAGATAGATAGATAGATAGATAGATAGATAGATAGATAGATAGATAGATAGATAGATAGATAGATAGATAGATAGATAGATAGATAGATAGATAGATAGATAGATAGATAGATAGATAGATAGATAGATAGATAGATAGATAGATAGATAGATAGATAGATAGATAGATAGATAGATAGATAGATAGATAGATAGATAGATAGATAGATAGATAGATAGATAGATAGATAGATAGATAGATAGATAGATAGATAGATAGATAGATAGATAGATAGATAGATAGATAGATAGATAGATAGATAGATAGATAGATAGATAGATAGATAGATAGATAGATAGATAGATAGATAGATAGATAGATAGATAGATAGATAGATAGATAGATAGATAGATAGATAGATAGATAGATAGATAGATAGATAGATAGATAGATAGATAGATAGATAGATAGATAGATAGATAGATAGATAGATAGATAGATAGATAGATAGATAGATAGATAGATAGATAGATAGATAGATAGATAGATAGATAGATAGATAGATAGATAGATAGATAGATAGATAGATAGATAGATAGATAGATAGATAGATAGATAGATAGATAGATAGATAGATAGATAGATAGATAGATAGATAGATAGATAGATAGATAGATAGATAGATAGATAGATAGATAGATAGATAGATAGATAGATAGATAGATAGATAGATAGATAGATAGATAGATAGATAGATAGATAGATAGATAGATAGATAGATAGATAGATAGATAGATAGATAGATAGATAGATAGATAGATAGATAGATAGATAGATAGATAGATAGATAGATAGATAGATAGATAGATAGATAGATAGATAGATAGATAGATAGATAGATAGATAGATAGATAGATAGATAGATAGATAGATAGATAGATAGATAGATAGATAGATAGATAGATAGATAGATAGATAGATAGATAGATAGATAGATAGATAGATAGATAGATAGATAGATAGATAGATAGATAGATAGATAGATAGATAGATAGATAGATAGATAGATAGATAGATAGATAGATAGATAGATAGATAGATAGATAGATAGATAGATAGATAGATAGATAGATAGATAGATAGATAGATAGATAGATAGATAGATAGATAGATAGATAGATAGATAGATAGATAGATAGATAGATAGATAGATAGATAGATAGATAGATAGATAGATAGATAGATAGATAGATAGATAGATAGATAGATAGATAGATAGATAGATAGATAGATAGATAGATAGATAGATAGATAGATAGATAGATAGATAGATAGATAAATAGATAGATTAATAGATAGGTAGATAGATAGATAGATAGATAGATAGATAGATAGATAGATAGATAGATAGATAGATAGATAGATAGATAGATAGATAGATAGATAGATAGATAGATAGATAGATAGATAGATAGATAGATAGATAGATAGATAGATAGATAGATAGATAGATAGATAGATAGATAGATAGATAGATAGATAGATAGATAGATAGATAGATAGATAGATAGATAGATAGATAGATAGATAGATAGATAGATAGATAGATAGATAGATAGATAGATAGATAGATAGATAGATAGATAGATAGATAGATAGATAGATAGATAGATAGATAGATAGATAGATAGATAGATAGATAGATAGATAGATAGATAGATAGATAGATAGATAGATAAATAGATAGATTAATAGATAGGTAGATAGATAGATAGATAGATAGATAGATAGATAGATAGATAGATAGATAGATAGATAGATAGATAGATAGATAGATAGATAGATAGATAGATAGATAGATAGATAGATAGATAGATAGATAGATAGATAGATAGATAGATAGATAGATAGATAGATAGATAGATAGATAGATAGATAGATAGATAGATAGATAGATAGATAGATAGATAGATAGATAGATAGATAGATAGATAGATAGATAGATAGATAGATAGATAGATAGATAGATAGATAGATAGATAGATAGATAGATAGATAGATAGATAGATAGATAGATAGATAGATAGATAGATAGATAGATAGATAGATAGATAGATAGATAGATAGATAGATAGATAGATAGATAGATAGATAGATAGATAGATAGATAGATAGATAGATAGATAGATAGATAGATAGATAGATAGATAGATAGATAGATAGATAGATAGATAGATAGATAGATAGATAGATAGATAGATAGATAGATAGATAGATAGATAGATAGATAGATAGATAGATAGATAGATAGATAGATAGATAGATAGATAGATAGATAGATAGATAGATAGATAGATAGATAGATAGATAGATAGATAGATAGATAGATAGATAGATAGATAGATAGATAGATAAATAGATAGATTAATAGATAGGTAGATAGATTAATAGATAGGTAGATAGATGCATAGATAGCTAAATTGATTGATTGATAGTTAGATGGATGGTAAATGATTCAAAGATATGTAAATGCTGTCAGAATAATTTATTTGAATGTTTATTAAAGATGTATAATTTCACTCTGAACTTTATTTAGCCCGTAAAGTTGCACAGATTTTTTCGCCCTAGTGACTGCAGCTCCTAAACAGGAAAAATTGGGTTTGTCACTGATTTCTGAGCCTCAGTGACTGCAGCTCCTAAAGAGGAAAAATTGGGGGTTGCCACTGATTTCTGAGCCTCAGTGACTGCAGCTCCTAAAGAGGAAAAATTGGGGGTTTGCCACTGATTTCTGAGCCCCAGTGACTGCAGCTCCTAAAGAGGAAAAATTGGGGGTTTGCCACTGATTTCTGAGCCCCAGTGACTGCAGCTCCTGAAGAGGAAAAATTGGGGGTTTGCCACTGATTTCTGAGCCCCAGTGACTGCAGCTCCTAAAGAGGAAAAATTGGGGGTTTGCCACTGATTTCTGAGCCCCAGTGACTGCAGCTCCTGAAGAGGAAAAATTGGGGGTTTGCCACTGATTTCTGAGCCCCAGTGACTGCAGCTCCTGAAGAGGAACATTTTGGGGTTTGCCACTGATTTCTGAGCCCCAGTGACTGCAGCTCCTAAAGAGGAAAAATTGGGGGTTTGTCACTGATTTCTGAGCCTCAGTGACTGCAGCTCCTAAAGAGGAAAACTTTGGGGTTTAATTTTTTATCACGGCTGTTATATGTAAAAATTTTTTTCTAGTAACAGGTCTATTGGTCCCTTTAGACTTTATGAATTTATATTTTAAAAGGTAGTTCATGAGGACACTTAGACAGGATCTGCTTTTTACAGAAAAATCAACAGGGGAGTTGCTCGAAACCTCATAACACCGAAACTTCACAACGCCGAAAAGAAATATAAAGCAAAGCTCTGGCTATACATATACAGCGTTGTGAAGTTTCGGTGTTGTGAAGTTTCGGTGTTGTGAAGTTTCGGTGTTGTGAAGTTTCGGTGTTGTGAAGTTTCGGTGTCTTGAAATTTCGACGTTGTGAAGTTTCGGTGTTGTGAAGTTTCGGTGTCTTGAAATTTCGATGTTGTGTGGTTTCGGTGTTGTGAAGTTTCGGGGTCTTGAAATTTCGATGTTGTGTGGTTTCGGTGTTGTGAAGTTTCGGTGTCTTGAAATTTCGATTTTGTGTGGTTTCGGTGTTGTGAAGTTTCGGTGTTGTGAAAATCCGGTGTTGTGAAAATCCGGTGTTGTGAAGTTTCGGTGTTGTGAAGTTTCGGTGTTGTGAAGTTTCGGTGTTGTGTGGTTTCGGTGTTGTGAAGCTTCGGTGTTTCGATAGTCACCCATTAATAGAACAGGCCTGCGCAACTTAAACTCAAACTCTGAAAACCAGCAATGAGTTCAACTCAGCTAGGTGTTCTGTGTTCAGGCGTAGGCGGCTAGAAACTTGGCTCCGGCGCTGCTGAAGTTGCCGACAAAACTGTCCGGGATGGTGATCGACCCGAACAGCCAGCAGTCGTGACCGTCCAGATTCGCCAAAACGAACAGGCAGTTGGGCACCAGCGAGCAGCGCATCAGGCAGTCGGTCTGGGATCGAACCTGGCCCGACCAGATTTGGCTCTCAGATGTGGCAGAGAAGCTGGGCTGGATCTCATTAGCATTAGCGTTGAACGAGGCTCCCTTCGCGACTGAAAACAAAACGTGGAAACAATATGCGCTATCTAGAAAAGTACTTTATCCAGCTTGACCGAGTCCGGTCAAAACCATCCTCGGTTCCTTTCTCCTCGTTATCTCAATTCATCCTGTTTATCTCAAGGATCCCACGTGTTGCACAATACGGACGTTATTTAATTAGCCAAAATGTATGCAATCAGTGCTTGAGTTCCTGGAATTAATCTTTTATGCGAAGAATAACCTGTGACTGTAGTTATAAACTGACATTAACTCACTGACATTAATCTCGATAAAATGAATATAAGCTTCGGCCAAGCCAGCGATGTTCATGTACAGAGCAAAGTACCTGCCGACGATGGGCCTGGTGCAGGTGATTTTGATCGGGTTGTCGGCAGCGGTTGGCACCTGGGTGTAGTAGAAGCACAGGTTGAACAGGTCTTTGTTGAATGCAGTCCACACAGATTGATTGTTCGAGATGCCTGTGGATGGAATGCAAATCCTATCATTAAGAGTTGGATGGCAAGGAATGTCAGCAGCACACTGAGCACATGCGCAGCCTCCTCACCGAAGCTGATCTGCGTGAAGCGTCCCGGGTGGTTGTCTAGTCGGTTCCATAGACGAGCCCCGAAAATGGCGTACGGCAGCTCCAAGTCCACCATCCACCAGGGCAGCGGGTCTCCGCTACCCGTGTGCAACATGTTGTTTTCTGGCGAAGGATTTTCAGCTGTTATTTGAATTTGATAAATTCCATTGTTTCCTACCACTGGATCTTTAGTGCCGGGGTAGGATGTTGACATCTTGGTGGATTTGTTTTTACCGATGGTAAACAGTTCATAGCCTGAGAAAATCAAATGAGGGGCATCATTGTAGTTTACAAGAAAATTCAAATTAATTATTATTATTTGTTAGTTTGACTTGCTGCTGGACCATCTAGTATTTCTAAGATCGCAGATGTAATGCTATTATTGTGCTTTGTGATTTATAATAGATAGATAGCGGCCAAGCCTTACGTATTAAATACAAGCTAACTGGTCACAACTTTAGTATTAAAGCTATTTGAATGTTTAGTAATTCGTACATTTAGGATAGTAAGCAAAACGAGACAAAAAAATTAAATAATCCTTCTTACCAGCAGCAGCAGCGCATACTAAGTGTAGGGCTAGAAATCGAAATGCTTCGGTTAATAGGTGCTTCATGATGTCTGTAGCAGCAAACTTTCAACGAACTTCTTGCTGAATGCTGAAGCAGAAACCCAGATCAGATCAAGCCTTTTTTTAATGGAATGCCAAACCGGGGCGCACATCACTATTGAGCATTGTTTCGCATCATGAATCCATCGCAGGGTGAGTGCCAACCAATCAGCACTCAGCAAAGGTACAATTTTCAGCTTTTGCATTTACATCCACTGCACCTATGTTACGGCGATCCATCTATCTACGAGCTATCTATCTATCTATCTACGAGCTATCTATCTATCTATCTATCTATCTATCTATCTATCTATCTATCTATCTATCTATCTATCTATCTATCTATCTATCAGCTATCTATCTATCTATCTATCTATCAGCTATCTATCTATCAGCTATCTATCTATCAGCTATCTATCTATCAGCTATCTATCTATCAGCTATCTATCTATCAGCTATCTATCTATCAGCTATCTATCTATCAGCTATCTATCTATCAGCTATCTATCTATCAGCTATCTATCTATCAGCTATCTATCTATCAGCTATCTATCTATCAGCTATCTATCTATCAGCTATCTATCTATCAGCTATCTATCTATCAGCTATCTATCTATCAGCTATCTATCTATCAGCTATCTATCTATCAGCTATCTATCTATCAGCTATCTATCTATCAGCTATCTATCTATCAGCTATCTATCTATCAGCTATCTATCTATCAGCTATCTATCTATCAGCTATCTATCTATCAGCTATCTATCTATCAGCTATCTATCTATCAGCTATCTATCTATCAGCTATCTATCTATCAGCTATCTATCTATCAGCTATCTATCTATCAGCTATCTATCTATCAGCTATCTATCTATCAGCTATCTATCTATCTATCTATCTATCTATCTATCTATCTATCTATCTATCTATCAGCTATCTATCTATCAGCTATCTATCTATCAGCTATCTATCTATCAGCTATCTATCTATCAGCTATCTATCTATCTATCTATCTATCTATCTATCTATCTATCTATCTATCTATCTATCTATCTATCTATCTATCTATCTATCTATCTATCTATCTATCTATCTATCTATCTATCTATCTATCTATCTATCTATCTATCTATCTATCTATCTATCTATCTATCTATCTATCTATCTATCTATCTATCTATCTATCTATCTATCTATCTATCTATCTATCTATCTATCTATCTATCTATCTATCTATCTATCTATCTATCTATCTATCTATCTATCTATCTATCTATCTATCTATCTATCTATCTATCTATCTATCTATCTATCTATCTATCTATCTATCTATCTATCTATCTATCTATCTATCTATCTATCTATCTATCTATCTATCTATCTATCTATCTATCTATCTATCTATCTATCTATCTATCTATCTATCTATCTATCTATCTATCTATCTATCTATCTATCTATCTATCTATCTATCTATCTATCTATCTATCTATCTATCTATCTATCTATCTATCTATCTATCTATCTATCTATCTATCTATCTATCTATCTATCTATCTATCTATCTATCTATCTATCTATCTATCTATCTATCTATCTATCTATCTATCTATCTATCTATCTATCTATCTATCTATCTATCTATCTATCTATCTATCTATCTATCTATCTATCTATCTATCTATCTATCTATCTATCTATCTATCTATCTATCTATCTATCTATCTATCTATCTATCTATCTATCTATCTATCTATCTATCTATCTATCTATCTATCTATCTATCTATCTATCTATCTATCTATCTATCTATCTATCTATCTATCTATCTATCTATCTATCTATCTATCTATCTATCTATCTATCTATCTATCTATCTATCTATCTATCTATCTATCTATCTATCTATCTATCTATCTATCTATCTATCTATCTATCTATCTATCTATCTATCTATCTATCTATCTATCTATCTATCTATCTATCTATCTATCTATCTATCTATCTATCTATCTATCTATCTATCTATCTATCTATCTATCTATCTATCTATCTATCTATCTATCTATCTATCTATCTATCTATCTATCTATCTATCTATCTA
>CATNEM010000212.1:5000-40000 GCA_950096795.1 Macrostomum cliftonense | reverse complement strand
CATCTCTGACTTAGAGAAGCTCGCAGAAGCTGAAAAACGAGTCACTGGGTTAATTAACAAAGAGCAGCAGTCCTACAATGAGTTTATCCAAGCCGCCACTGAGTTTCACAAACCAGGTTACACCGAAGCAAAGAAATCCATTGAAACAGTTAAGGAAGCTGTTGATGAGATTCAAGAGAGCCAGTTTCAGAATACGCTGAATAAAATTCCATCTGGCGAAACGTCTCCTCAAGCATCTCAGCAAAAATTAAAAGTAACAGATAACTTCTTTGGGCCAGTAGAATATGAAGGCAAACTCGTCTTTGGTGTTAGTGTCTGGCGTAAAAATATTTCTACTGATCCTGTGGATTATCATCTTGAGATAACGAAAGAAAGTATTGGAGTCATCAAAGAAGGCGCGGCTGGGGAAGGAGAAAACACCTCAAAGAAAGTTGCTTTCACCCAAGTATTGCTCAACTTCATGACTAAAAATCAAGAAACTATTTCTGCGAAACAGCTACAAAATTATAAAGATCTGGTGACTTTTGCTTTACAAAGAGACATAGACATCCTTAAAGTCCCTGACATACTCAAATTTTTACATGACAATGGGGTCGACCTGAACAGCTTTAGAAAGTATAAGCACTTTAAACAATGGTTTGACCTGCCCGATCAGCTAGAAGTCATAAATTACCAGGAACAGCAAAAACAACTCTCTCAGCAACAAGAGACCCCTCAACAGCAACAAAGCCCTCAAAAATTAACAGCAGAAGATGTACTCTCTCAACTTGAGACAGCAGATCCAACTCAAGTAGCTAATTACAAAACGGCAAATCCACAAGTATGGAGGCATCTAGAACAATTCTCGCCAGATAGAATGCAGCGAATTTCAAACAGAGTTTTCACACCAAGGCAAGACATTAGATCACCAGAAACATCACCAGAGACATCACCAGAGACATCACCAGATACATCAGCTGCAAGTACCGGCACAGGGATGCCTGAAGTCTACAAGCGGCTAGTTGTTCTCCTAGGAGCAGCAAAGACAGGTTTAAAGGATGAGAATAGAAAAGAGTTTGTTCATATTCTTGATAAAATGCTACAAAAGAAGTACATCGATAAAAGAGCAAGAGAACTTTTACTTTCAAGGTTCAATAAAAAATAATTTTTTCCCAGATAAAAAATGCCACTAATCTTCGAAAAAGACGTCCCTAAATACTACGATGAGAATGAATTAAAGCTCATTAAAAGAGGATCTGGACTTTTTCCAGCAGGTCATTATCCAAGAAAAGAGCGATCGGGTAACGGTATTGCTGATTTGATCGCCCAGGGGGCAAAGATTTTCAAAGTCATCAGTGAGAACAAAGAAAACATTAAAAATGCTGCCGAGGTCGGGGCCCAGGCGGTGGGAAGTGTAGTCACAGCTGCGAAGAAGATCAAGGACACTATAAATGACGGTCAACCACTCGCACCAAATTCATTGGCACCAAATTCATTGGCACCAAGCGCTGATAGCATTGATCCATCTGTTTATGCTAAGATGAGAGCCGATCTTAAAAAAGGCAGCGGTTTTAAATACGACTAAGGTGCTTTCTTGGGGTACAAGACATGTGGGGGTACAAGACGTCTTGCAAAAAGACATATATAAGTAAAAAAACCACACACACACACGCACCGGTTATGGACCCAGTGCCAGAGACACTAACGTTGTTAAAGTAAATTTGGGAAGGTTTGTGTTCGAATCGCAAGACGGTCTGCCACGGTTGCCTCGTTTCAAATTTTTTATTTCGTGTAACAAAGTTGTCCAGGATTGTTTTTCATGACCATATGTCTTTATCTGTAGTGCCGATATTGCGTCCATAAGTGCAGAAAATATAAAGGCCGAATGTATTTTTACACAGTTGCTTTCTACTGCCGCGTCGGCGATGCCCTTACGGTCCGCGGCCGTGAACTCAAGGCGATTTGCCAGGCGGCGTTCCAAGGCAATCGCCTTTGATTCTAGGGCATTTGTCTGCGGTTCCAGGGTATTTGTCCTTATTTCCAGGAGATTTATCTCCGATTCTAGCGTAGTGACCCTTGATTTCAATGCAGAATTCTCCGATTCTAGGGCTTGTACACGTTTTGATAGGTCACTGAGTTTTGCGTTTTGCGAAATGTCTTGTCTTGTGATTTCGTCTGTGTTGATGTACCTAGAATCTAGGAACGACAGCTTGTAAGTATTGGAAGGTTGATTTACGACGCCAGCGAAATTCATGTTGTTTTTTTTTTATTTTAATTTTTATTTTTAAAATGGATTTTTCAAATGATTTCAACCCTCATTGGACTCGGAACCAAATCAAATTTAATCATAACGAGGCAATTCCTGGTCATTTCAGATGTATTGTTGTTGGAGAATCAGGCTCAGGGAAGACATTTAGAATCTTCAACATGCTTCTGAGACCAGGATTTCTTGACTATGACACACTGCACATCTACTCACCCACTCTGTATCAAGATGAGTATAAAATGTTGATTGCAGGTCTACAGAACAAACTTAAAAAGGAGCATATCATTCAGTGTTTTAATAACCAATCCAAGCTGCCAAGTGATCCAGAAATTGTCGCCAGAGAATATGCTAGCCATATCCCAGATAATGAAAAGTGGCACGACATTAAAGTGTTCACTTATGGGGACCCGCAAATTGATCCTAAAACTAAACTTCTCCCTCAGCCTGATGAACTGGAAAAGGGAAGGAAGCACTTGATTGTCTTTGATGACTGCATGACAGGGCCCCAGAAGCAAATTGAAAACTATTTCACCAGGGGTCGACACAACAACTGTAATGTAATCTATATTACCCAAAACTGGTTTGAGTTGCCAAACAAAACTATTCGTGGGAACTGCAATCTGATCCTCTTGTTTCCAACCATACCACAAGACCGACTGAAGAGGTTAAGTAACGAGGTGATTGCTCCAGCTCATTTTACTAAGCCTCCATTTGATCGAAAGAACGATGGTCGAAAGGTATCGCAGGAAGAATTTGTTAACCTATGCTTTGAAAAGTGGAATAAACCTTATCAGTTCGTGATGATTAACAAAGAGAAAAGAACAGTAGCCTAATTTAAAAAAACAAACAAAAAATGTCCATAAACTTTGCTGGTGAATCTACTAGTGGCTCCACTGCACACTCGCTTGCTTTCCTTGACAGGCGCTACATTAACGTTGACGAAAAGATCCCGGAGATCGGACCAATCAAAGGCCGCTTAAAACCATTGGAAAGGTCAGCACACCATCATCAAATAAACATTGAAGACTTGCGGACAAAAATAGCAAAGCTGACCGCCATCGTTGAGACTCTAGCTCAAACTCTCAGATCGGAAATCAATGCAAAAGA
Organism: Macrostomum cliftonense; assembly: GCA_950096795.1. NCBI lineage: Eukaryota > Metazoa > Platyhelminthes > Macrostomidae > Macrostomum > Macrostomum cliftonense. The sequence continues at coordinate 36,648 of CATNEM010000212.1, read as the reverse complement.
CATTACTATAAGAACAGCGATTAATAAAAAGCGAGACATCCTTGATTCCTATTCACAAGCAGAGACTGATGCCTTATTTACCGCTTGGAGAACAACCATTAATCAAAATGTTGCAAAAATAAAAAAGATAGAAAGAGATGTTGCCACGCATACGCTCTATCTGGATAGAATTTATAACAAGTGGGGGAAAACTTTGAGACGAATTAGTCGCCTGGAACGACAGCACAATCTCCCTGACATTGACATTGAAGACGCCCGATCGTAAAATAGAAAAAAAATTTTTTACCTATAAAAAATGGCCGAAAATGATTCTCTGTATGACCCGCAACCAAATATAGCACCTAGTGCGCCTCTCTATCCTACAATCAATACTTTTACCTGCAACTCTCAACAGTTCCGACTTGTAGAGATTCAGAAAATGCGAAATGACATTGAAACCGCTCTTATGAAAAACTCTAAAAAACTGAAACGCTTCAACAGACAGTGTCAAGCTTTCGAGTATATTAATATGGTTCTCGGGTCAGTGTCAATTCTAAGCGGATCTGCAGCTGCTGTTTCTACACTTCCCATTATCACCGCACCAATCGCCATTCCACTTGGAGTTATTGGGGCCTCGTGTGGGCTCATTTCAGCGGTTACAGGAGCTCTAACTCGAAACAGACGCCAGAAGCTAAAGCATCTGCAAGAAATGCAAGCAAAACAGAAAAGCATCCAGTCGGCAGTCACCGGGTATATTTCAAAAGCAATAGAAGACAAGTTCATTTCAGAGGATGAGTTTCAAAGCATTCAAAAGCTTTATGAGCAGCTTAATGAGCAACAAAATTTGAATAGCATTGATGACATGAGCCAATTAAGAAATGATATTGAAACTGTCTTCAAAAACTATGCGAAAAACTATGCAAAAACTAAACATTTAAACTTAAAATGATTTCCCTATAGCTTTTTCGAGTCTTGGTCATTGCATATAAAACTGTCATACACAGCTCACCGCAAATATCACTGCTAAGCCCCTGCAGAATAAAGTCTGAGCGGTATATTTTTGGAGCTTCCATATATTCCCTTAGCTCATCAGGAACGGCTGTCCCATAGCTATCAAAGTAGTAGTACTTATGCTTTCTGCTTGGATCAATCACCCAGCAAACCCAGTGAGACCCTGGTTTTTCAGCAGTGTCAAAGTTCATGATGCCACATTCTTTCAATGTGTGGGATTCAGGTAATGTATCCTTCATAAAGACGCCTCTAAAGTTTGGGATTTCTAGTTCTTTTGCCAACTGTTCCAGAAAAATATTTGTCGTCATTATTTTTTGTCATTTTTTTTAAAATTCAGCCTACGCTTTTTAGCCTCCAGTGCCCAAATGGAAGACTCGTAATATTGTCGAGGTAAAATCTCTTATTATCTGCGCCTGACAGGCCTATTTTTTTCTGGGTTATTGTAAAAACATCATGGTTCTTAGACTGAAACTTCACAAACTCATGTGTAGTTTTCTTATTATGTAACAGGGCATCTCTGTAGGCTTCTTCATGTAGAGAGTTCTTAACTACATGTTTCGGAATTCCCTTGGACTTCTTAATTACTTTTTCTGATTCATTGCTTTCACCGCACTTTACAAAATACGATTTTGATCTCAAACCAATGAACTCGGAGATAACATCACCTGCCTCTACATCTTTCATTTTACCAATTACTTTTTTATTGGATGGGTCGAACACTTGATCCCCTTTCAAAGTTTTAAATGATTCTGGGTACTCTGACAAATCGTAAGGGTTTTGGGGGAGGTGGTTTTGTTCAAGCATGTCCTGATAGATGTCCTTAGTCTGAATGTCTAGAATTAGGGAGTCAGTGTCAGTGTAAAGAAGTTTTACGCGAGTGTCGCCTGAGCTCCGATCCCCATATTGTCGTTTCATGTCATAGAAGAAACTGTACATAAGACGCTTCGATTCATCAAGTACAGTGACACCTGTAAAGATAGGTTTGCAGAGTGTTGCTTTCGTTTTATAAAAGAGTATGGCCCCTAGGTTATCGTTAAAGATGTGAAGTTGTTTAAATGTCGGTTTAGAAATATTTCTCTGAATAATGTCACGCTCATGAACGGTGACGAGTTTTAGATTCGTGCGGTTGCGCTCATTTTCAAGAGTCTTGCCATATACAGAGTTGTTTGCCAGCTTGAACAGATCCTTGTCAAAGTTGTTGGTTGCTTTGGCTCTGAACTGGGTGTTCTTTTCTATGTAGGATTTCATCCAGGCCTCTTCAGTGAATTTGAGTGCCCTATGTATGTGTGTGACTTTACAGCCTAAGGATATGAAATATTGTAGCAGCTTATAATGAATTTTGTAGCGAGTCTTGTTGTGTAGGTTTTGGGTGAGTTTAGTGGTGTGTTCATTTTCTGTAGACAGGCTCCAAGTGCCATCCATGTGTTCGATAATTTTCGGACAGTTAATATTCTCAGGGAATGGCGCAAAGTCAGAAAAATGATCATGGAGTTCATCGGGAATTGTAACGTCAACTTCATAGAAGGCGGGAGTAGAAAAGTCGGGTTCGAATTGTTGAGTCCACTTGAAATCTCTTATGGGTAAGTCTTGACTCATTGCCCATCCATAGAGATTGTTGGCGTCTAAATAAACGATATAATTTGTGGGTTTTGTTGGGTCATAAGATTCGAGATACGGATTGTTGGCTTTTGCATGTCTGTTCACGCAGATTGATATGCCGCCTCTTTTCGCTGTGTCTATAAAATTGTACATGTCAATGTCGGTTAGTAATTCGATATACCAGTCTGGGTTTTCATCCCATTTCATTTTAAGTAGCGATTCCCAGCTGGTGGCGGGCAAACTTACAAAATGCGCAGGATCAAGACCATATGCTGTGTACCAGGTGTTTCTGAAGGTTTGAAACACATCGGCCAAAAGAAAAACATCTGTGTAAAGATATATTAAGTGGTAATCAAAGAAGTTTTGACAGTTGAAATGTTTGTAGACTGCTTGTGCGTGCTCATAGTCTTTGTCAGAAATTCCTGAGTCTTTTAGCTGAGAGAAGAACTTCTCTTTTGGTGGAAGTTCGCCTTTAAAAACAGGATTTTCAGCGGTGGGCGACCCCGTCACATATTCATAAGGGTAGTAACCTTTCTTTCTGAGTAGTTTGAAAGACTCGGGATCTGAATCTTCCTTACCTAAGATTTTCGCCAGTTTTTTTGTATAGACGCATTGGTCATCTGTTAAATTTTTTGCGAGATCTTCTAGGGTTAATTGAAGAAATTGATAAGTATCCTTGATTTTTACAGCGCCACTTGTGGACGTTCCATTTTCTTTAATATTGAGGCATTTAAACTTTTCCTTGTTCTCTGCTATGCAGTCAAGGTTAATGCCCTCTATTTCACCTATTCTTTCAACAATTAGGTGCAGGTCGTAATTGCGCGCATTATGTATAAAAACATTTAAGTCGTGGACATTATTTTTTAACTTTAGGTTGCAGGTGTTGTGTGCGGCACCGCGGAAATGGCCGTCAAAGTGCGAGTGGTCTCTAACTTTTGGATTCTTTAGGTTGTCATCAAATGGCTTTTTGCATATGTAACACCGGGTTGCCGATTGGTAATTGAGCTCATCTTGAGTTGACATATTTATTGGCGCAGGAGTGACTGAGCTTAATGTTTTACGCAGCTCTAACATTCTGAATATAAATTTTTTAATGCAGTCTTCACCGAAGAAATGGTTATACTCTATAATACCGGTATTTCCAAGATAATCAATATTTCCAATGCAAACGTACGCTGCTGAATTTGGGATGTGTTTGTTATTAATGAATGAGCATTCAAAGTCGGCAAATACAATAAAGGGAAGTTTTTCCATCTTGTGGTAATTTTTAAACCGTAAATACTTCTGGTTGCCCATCGGTAGAGAGCAGTTAGTTGGATGGTCCTCACAGGTAAGCTCATGCTCGGCGAGCTTAGCTTCTCGATTTTCTTTATTCCCGCGATAATACTTAAGACACAGTCTGCAGATGGAAACGGCTTCGTTGTGGCTTGTCATTTGCTTGTGGAGTAGCCTGGAAAGATCTTTTATCCAAACATAATGGGCTAAAAATTGTAAGTTCCCAATTATTAGAAGATCGATATTGGTGCTGGCGGCTGGATTTTTCTTGCTACTCCTAACAATTTCAACTTTCTCTTTGCTTTCATTCCACTCGAAGACGGTGATTCTGATTTTGTTATCAAACACTTCTTCTAGTTTTGGGATTTGAGAGACTGATAAACCACCTTTCTCAAACAATATTCCTTTACTGAGACACTTGATAAAATATCGGTCAAAATATGTTTTATAATGTGAAGTTCTTTCAGGATGTGACCGATCTTTATCGTAAAATAATGCTGATAAAACCGCCCACAAAGCACAGCAGTTATCATAGTTCTTTACGTTGACACAAGCCTTTTTACTGGCGAGCTTTGTTGGTAACTCCAGGTAAGAGGAAGCTTTAAGAGGATCAAATTTATAAATCATGACTGAGACTTTTTGAATCCCAGTAACAACCCAGCCAGAACCTCTTGATGTAAAGGCGTCAATCTTTTTAGTAATTTCTTGTAGAAAAGGGTCTGGTGAATCGGTTGGACTAAAGGGTGAAGCCTTAGTTGTCATGTAATAATCAAGATATTCGGTGGGCCTTGTAGGCATATAAAACTGTATTAAAAACGATAGTTGAAGCTTGAATGTTTTACGTGTTTTAAGCACGTGATCGATAACTGATTGAATGTCATCTCTAAAGCCATTTATGTTGTTGGTGTTGGTTTTTACAGGAATAGCATATTCTATATAGTGATCAGTAAAAGTTCTCTTTGCAAATGGAATATCTTCTTGGTTCATCTCCGATTCAATTTGGTTAACAATTCTTTCAAGTTCATCCTGTTCCTGCTTATTCTGTGGGTATTTAGACACATTTAGTCCTGTGAGAGTTTGGTACTTTTTAACTAGGGTGCGGCTTTTCTGTTGGTGCTCAGCTGCTGGGTTTTTTACTGGGATATACTGATCTGATGACTCCAGCTGTTTTATTACTTCCAATTGTTTCTCATAGCTGCCAAGATAGCCAGGATCCAAACCGAATTTTTCCCTAGTGAGTTCTTGAAGCCGTTTGCTTTTAGCTTGAAATGAAAGATTTTGAAGCTGCGGAAAATTTTCGGAAAAATATTTGTCCACAGAATTTTTTGCAAAATTTGCTTTTGGCATGTTTTTTTATAAAAAAATAAAAAAATATGTTTTAGGGTGATCACCCTTCGTGTTGCTTGAACTTCTCTGGATTAATAAATTTTGATTAATTTGAGTATTATTAATCAGATCCTGATTGTTGGCTTTTCACATCCGGAGTATTGTAAATCCCGCTTTGTGCAATGTCATAATGGCTTTAATAATGTCGGATTTTGAAATGCTTTCGGTTACCGAGGGATTAGGTTCCAAAGGGCATCCTTCACCCGCCTTAATTATGACTCCCTTTTCTTGGGCAATTTTCTGCATCTCTAACTGGTGAGCTCTGTCATTGCCCGCTTTCACAGCCGTTGCAACACCTCCAGCAACTCCACCTGCTGCACCAACTGCACCCGCAATTATTGGAATCAGTGCAGCGAGAGGCAGGATTCCACCTGTCTTTTCATCTGTAATGCTGCGGGGGTTGTGGGTGTGGTTATTGCAATCTTTACAATGGATTTGCTGCTGTAACGGATCGACTTTCACTTTCATGCCCTTAATAGTTACAAAACCTGGTTGTTTAGAGTCGATGATTTTGCTAATTTTATTAACTGTTCTGGTTTCGATCATTTTTTTGTACATTTTTATTTTTCAATTTATTTTTCAATTTATTTCTGTGTCACTTGGAATGACGAGAAGTTCTGCTCTGGCAAATGATCTTGTAGGGGATTTAGGATTAAAGACTTGAGACAGAAAATAGTAGTCACCGGTGGCTGTTGTAAAGTGTCTGTCTATTTTATGTACATCTAAACTGAAATAGGGGTCAGTTGCTCGTCTCTTGGTGTCCTTTTCTAATTCTCCCGGCAGGTAAAGGAATCGAACAAACTCAGAATTTGTGAGAATTTCCGGAGAATAAACTCCTGGGAGCTTTGGATAATTTTTCTGTTGTGGATTGGGAGATTTAAGCTGAACTTTGTCTTGTTTAATTGCAATTGAAGGTTTTAGGCCTGTCATGCGAGAAACTTCATTGTTAAGCTGACTGATTACTACTGGGAGTCTGTCTGTCCATTTCGTGTAGTATTGTCCGCTCTTCAGTTTGAGCTCCTCTGCTGTCTGCTTAGTAAATAGTCGCTTGGCTAAAGTTAGATTAAATCTTTCTACGAAGGCTTGATCTCTGTGAAGCTCGGTTCTACCGTAACGAATTTTTGTATTATTTTTTTGCATTAGAGTTTTAACTCGACCCATGAATTCTTTACCCGGATCGGTCATGAGGAGGTCTGGGTAGGTTAAGGGTGAATTTTCGTATATGTCTTGCAGAGCGTCTGCTACAGCTTGAGACTGTTTTGTTTTCAGTGGCCTTGCTTCTTTATAACGCGAAGCTACATCAATGACAGTGAGAGCGTACTTATACCCAGAATCGTTTGGCAGAAACAGAAGATCAGCTTGGTGCGCCTCGTTAGGCTTATAGATGTTGAAGTGGGGTCTTGTAAATTTAACAGGTGGGAAATAGACTTGATAAACAGCCTGTTTAGACAACCATTTTTCTACTATTTGTTTTGGTTCTTTACTGAGTTCTGTTAATTTGGAGACGGCATTTTTACCAACAAAATAACCGTTGTCACGGTAATAGATTGCTTGTAATTTGTTCTCAGTCATTATTTTTTAATTTAATTTTTAATAAAAAATAAATTAAAATGCCCGACATTCACGGAATAATTGAAAAGCTTCCGAAGCCAAGCAAAGGGTGGACAATCCCTGGATATAAGTATTGCGGCCCTTTGAACCCTCTTGAAATTCAATTAGATGCCAACAATGTGCCTAATCCGGGTCATGAGCCTGTGGATGAACTTGATGAGGTATGTATGGAACATGATATTAAGTATCGCGACTTCCCAAATGAAAAGCATCGGTGGGATAAAGAGATGCTTAAAAGGCTAGACAATATGGGGGCATCGAGTGGTTGGAGAGAGAGTATGGCGAGGAAATTAGTTAAAGGAGTTATAGCTGGAAAGACTAAGTTAGGGCTGGGGATTGGCGGGTGCATAGGGGAAGAGAGATCAGTGGGATTTGTATTGCACGCGCCGTACAGGGAATTGGGACGACTGCTCAAAGAGATTGGGCTAAAGAGAGCTTGGGCTAGAGAGACGAAAAATCTTTCCTTTTTCTTCTGAGCAGTAGAAGCAGGAAACAAAGCAGTAACTCAATTATTGTACAGTATTGTATTGTACAATTATTGTACCTTGCTCAAAAATTGCACAGGTTCCCGCGAGGGACTGGGCCAGATCGATCAAGGGAGAGACAGACAGCCCGCGCAACCGCTCGGCCTGAGACCGAAAGAGACAGGAAAGAAACAGGAAAGAGCATGGGAAAATAGGGGAAAAAAGAGAGACTTTATTGATTTGCACACTCCATTTTGTACATAAGTGTAACAAATATGAATTTCGATCATTTCTGCTGAATCGGCTCTACTCTGCTCTGCTCTAGTTTAAGCAAGACTTTCAAACAAAAAAAATGGCTCAATCGCAATTGAAAAGCATTAAAAAAATCATTGTCGGCCTGAAGGACCTCCAGAAGAAGGACCCCACTGAAGTAGCTCTGCTAATGAACGATTGGACGAAGGAAGAGGTAGCATCGTTTGAATCTGGAATTGAAAAACTTTGCAAAGCAAATGTCAAGGAACGCGGTACAACGGTTGGGCATGCTGAGCGGCAAGAGGAGGCTCGATTTCTTCGGAATCTCGCCCTGAAATTGTCGGCCATTGAAGATCAAGGTGTTAAAGTCCAAACAAATTGTTTGGAAATCATTAAAATGTTAGCCCTTGACCTTGCTAAGGAGACTCAGCAAGAACTGCTTCAACGTTGGAAGGCATTGCAGAAGGGCATTGCCAATCTCAACGTTGTCAAGGCAATGGCCCAATATGAGCAAGCAAGAATAATAAATCATTTCGGGAATTCCAAAACAGAAGAGTCCCTGGCTTTGGAATTTGCCATCACCATAAGAAAGCTTCGCGATTACCTAGCTTTCTATAAGCTATGTAAAGAATACCCGAGTCTCCTGTTCACTGGCTACACCATGAGCACCTTGCTCAGGTTCAAGAAAACAATTGCAAGCCTGGCGATGGAGGACGATCGGTTCGGGGATCAGCTAAGAATGCAACATGAAACTATTGAGCTGGCGGACAATGATGGAAAGCGCACAGAGAAGAGCCTATCAAACTGGTGCGAAGAGCAGTTTGTTGAGTTTGTTGATGAGGATACTGTTGCCGCTGGGGAGGCTGCTGATGAGGCCGCTCGTGAACAAGAAGAAATTCACAACGACATCGCTGAATTTGTGAAAAATTAGTGAACTGAACACCATAACTTGACTCACACTCGCAGCTCATTGGCTGGTTTTATGCTGCGTGTGTGTTGTGTGTGTTGCGCGGAAAATCCGTAGCTTTCCTATCTATTTGTATGTGCGTGTGTGTGGGGGGAATATTCCCCTGGCACACACGCAGCTCATTGGCTGGTTAAATAAAACGACATTCTAGTGTTTAGCCTAATGGAGTCTCACGCTATTTAGTCGCACGCTATTTCATGGCTTGTGTTTTGTGACTTAATATTGTAAACAGTTTAAATATTCATGAAAAACCTAATCCAGTAAAAAGAGTTGTGCTCTGTAACAAAGAAATTAATGAAATATTGCTACAGTTTGAGACAGAGGACGGAGAAGCTGTTGATTTTAACGGTGAAGAGTTTGCCATGACAATTATTATTGAAAGAATGTGAGAAAAAAAATAAAAAAACAAATTACAACTGATTAATAATTTCAGCGAAGTTGTAATAGCTGTCGTAATCTTTAATAGTTACTCCATGCAAGTAATGCCAGTGAGTCTTAACTGCCTGATTAAGATTCGGAATAGTTAGTGGGACATTAGGCCAATATTTTTTCATATAAAATTCACATTCCTTCTTGCAATGGTACTTAGATTTGTAATTGGGATGTGGCTTAACATAGTAAGATCCTGGAGAAACGGTCGGAAACATTTTTTTATTGAAAATTAAAAAAAATTTTTCGGGGTGAGTACCCCGATCAGCGCATAACTATGGTGGATAACCAGGGTTTTAATCCCAGTGTCCTAGAAGCCCCATTAATAAAAATGTCAAAAACATCTCGAGGATATGAAAAATAGCAATTTTTTTTCTGTCCCAGAAACCCCATTTGCTAATTGCCTGGAATAATAAATTTAGGCTAAATTTTATGTCCTGGGGGGAAAAGCATTTTAAGAGGAGACCCCCCTCTTTTTTCAAGTAGTCGAGGATATGTTAGTTAGTGGTAGGCATATATGTAAAATGTCGAATTTTTTGTCCCAGAAGCCCCCTCTTGCCTTCTACTATACACACATGCATACATACATACATACATACATGCATACATACATGCATGCATACATACATACATACACACATGCATACATACATGCATACATACATACATACATACACACATGCATACATACATGCATGCATACATACGAGCTACATACGTACATTCATAAATGCATATACGCTCGTATACACTAGATAGATAACATTTACAAAATTAAATTTCGAATCATGCATGGTTGCTTGTACTCAGCTACACAGTAGAGGGACCGTGGACGCACAGAGCCAGCAGCTCTCTGCTTCATTTGCGATCTTCAAGCCCCACTTGCCATGATTGACACAGCTAACTTTGTCAAACAAATAGATTCTATTGCGGATTTATTCATTAATCTAGGAGTCGGGTCCTAGTAATTAAATTAGCTAAGTATTCGCATAGGTTGTAGGTTGCCATGAAGACCACAGAAAATGCAAGTGTTACATAAGTCTCGGGCAATCAAAGCGCTCTGTTTGTGTTGTTACCCCCGGTTACACATGCGTATAAGAGGGAACTCTATGAGATATAGTTTGCCCCGCTTAAGTATGATTTTTTCTAATAGGAATTTTTCCACTTCAGCTCTTCTGATTTTGGACAGAGTGGCTGCTAATGAAGAGGCTTTGGGACAGAAAACGTTAATTAACATTAACGAAGTATAAGATACGAGGATCTCGACGCGAGGAATGTACTTTTAATAGGTTGTAATTGAATGATAAATTTACCAAAATATTATAGAGAAAAAAACTAATAATGTCTATTTTGAATGCCCCATTATTTTTCAATTGCTTTCTTGTTTCTTAAACGAACGTCTAAAATTAAAAATATAGTGCAAAAACGCATATAGTTAATTGTGCCAAGTGCATAAAGGTTTTAAATATAAGTGACGTGCTGTATAATATTTGATTGTGCGTTGTGAGTTTAAAAACATTGTTCGGTTAGCGAATCGACTTTTTTATGTTTTAGAAACATTGTAAAGAACTTTTACCCAGACACAATGACCAGCCAAAATGGTCATTATTAGACACCTTTTAAGCAGTGGCGCAACTAGGGGGGGGCGGGGGGGGCGACCGCCGCCCCCCTTTTCGGAGAAGGAAGAAAAATGCAGTAAGGGGGGACCAAGCGAATTTTCACGAAAAAGCCATCCGGACTCGAACCGCCCCCCCCCCCCCCCCGAACCGAACTCAAAGGGTCCGCCCCCCCTTCACAAAATTCTGGTTGCGCCACTGCTTTTAAGTCCATTAAACGTTGCGTCACTCGCAACTTGCAAGGCGGCATTTATTTTTACCTACTATAATTGGCAATTTCCAATTCTAACGAACAAACAAAAATAGCCATACCAAGATAGCAAGAAAACATAGTAAAGTGAAACGAGGAGAGGAGAGGAGATTAGAGGAGAGGAGAGGAGAGGAGAGGAGAGGAGAGGAGAGGAGAGGAGAGGAGAGGAGAGGAGAGGAGAGGAGAGGAGAGGAGAGGAGAGGAGAGGAGAGGAGAGGAGAGGAGAGGAGAGGAGAGGAGAGGAGAGGAGAGGAGAGGAGAAGAGGAGAGGAGAGCTGGGAAGATAGGGATAATTAGTTTTTACACAGTACTTGTAGCTCTAATTGTCTTACGGCATTATTATTAATGGTAAATCACTTCGTTCCGAAATTGAAGGTGCAGTTGTCAAACCGGCAGTTTTCAAAAAGACGAGCCACTTGCACTTGAGTATTTCGTACTGAAAAAAGAATTCGATGATTTCGATGACTTTCAGATTTCCTAGATTTAATGATTAGTTATTGCTCATTTACAACTTACCACTTGAAACATGAACTTCTTGGCAATCGATGCTTTCGCACGTCGATATCTGCAGTTCTGGGCCCTGGCCAGTGGATGAAATCAATTAACGATTGATCGTCGTGATGATCATTGGAACTGATCTCTGACAACAACTGGAGCTCGTCCATTCTTATGCCATTCAGCGATTCCACCGGTAGATTTTTCCAATTTATTAGAGCAGGCATATTTGATCTGATGTTAGTTGAAACCAGTTTAAAATTGATGCCTAAGTTATAGACTCGCCTTTTCATCTTACCTATTTGTCTCTTTAACTGTCCCTCTGCACGCGTAATCAATGTACATCATACTCTCTGCCCAATCAGTTCACCCACCCCGTCTCTCCTCCAATCACATTAAATGAAAAATGTGAAATAATGGCCGCTCAAAAGTGTGTTAAATTGACCGGAAAAGTGTGTTAATTTGGCCGCAAAAGTGTGTTAAATTGACCGATGTGCTGGGTAAAAGTTCTTTACAATGCGCTTGTATAGTATGTTGCATCGTTGAATAATGGCCACAAACACTCGTGCGCTACGCGCACTCGTGTTTTGGCCATTATTCAACTCCGCAACATACTGTACAATCTACCATTGCTCAAGTGTAAGGATCAATAACAAAGACGCCAATGATGACAGCGGTGGCAACAACTCCCATCGCCACCATCAGCCTTTCAACAGCGTGGGCCGCCACCACCCAGTCAGACCGAATCACCGGCTTCTCCTTATCATCCTTGCCGCCTTTGTGCTCGTCCGAGTCGAGCTTCGCCTCGCAGTCAACCGGGGTGACCTGGTCGGCTTTGGTGTCGGGGGCGGAGCCGCCCACGCAGAACACGCGAGCCAGGAATTTGATGAGGACAACGCGAAGGCAGGACGGCATGCGGTTTCCCTCCGGCGCGAAGTGCAGGCGCATGATCAGGGACGTCAGCAGCAGCGAGATGGTCGACAGAATCATCGCCGACGTGATGAAGGTGGCGATGGCCGGGGAGTTCTGCGACTTGGGCACGATATTGTCCAGCAGCAGCAGGAACACCGTGTAGCTCAGCATGATGGTGATGCCGAATCCCAGCTTCTCGCCGGACTCGAGGGGCACAAAGTACACGAGTACTTGGAGCAGAGTGAGCAGCAGCAGCGGAGTGATGATGTTCATGAAGTAGTACCCGGACACGCGCTCGATAACCAGGCTGATTTCGTAGGTCGGCAGCTTCACCTCGTTCACACCCTCTATTAAGTCGTAGGATTTTAACTTAGATTTGACAGATGCATTCAACAGCTTCCATTCGCTGTTATCTCGATAGATGCCTGTAATTTTCATGGGCATAAAAGTGCTTTTTACGGGGAAGATTGTTCCGAAACCGCGGCCCTGGTCGCTGAAGAAGAACTCAATTTCGCATTCGTGCCTGTCTATCGGGAATTTGGTCATGTCAAATTGGCAGGAGAACTCGAACTCACGTCGCCAGCCGGTAGTGACTACAGAGAGTGCGCTGTTCATCGACCTCAGATAAATCGGCATCTGCGGCGTCAGCATCTGGTTGTCCCCGATGCCGTTGTAGACAAGTATCACTGGGAACCAGATGTTTGAAGCGTCCCAGTTGATTACAGATATGTTTGCGAACTTGCTCGGGTCCCAGACCAGCCGCTCCTCAGTCCACATAGCCTGCATGAAGACGCCTATCTTGACGCTCTGCTTAGCGCTGTCTACAGATACCAACTGGGTAATGGTTAAGTCCATGGTGATATTGATCGGCAAGTTGGGGTTCAAGGTGGGTCTCAACAGCGGACTGAAATTGCTAATATTGTTCCTCAGGTATTGGAGCAGTTCGGATTCCGGATCATGTGTCTGAGCTGCGACACACCCTGAGGCTGATAAGATTGCTATAAAAGAAAGTATAGTCTGCGAAGCAGACATACCAATTGCTATAATTTTTTTGGGCCAGCTATTTTCAAACAATGACTTGCTCTTCCTATGAGCCTCACATCAGTCCACAGTTACGGGTATAAATATAGTTTTTGGTTTCCATAACAACATGCTGTGTAAAGTCCCACTGGCTGCTTTTGTGTAAATACGAGCGCATGAAGCGAATTCTATAGTGAAAGGACTGAGCCTAATTGGATGGGAATGGGCCTATTCATATTAAATTATTGTCGATGGATCGCAACAACAATTTGAAAGGGTCCAACCAAGCTATAGGTTGAATGGTGCGATTTTCTATGCACAGGAAATCATTTAATTGTGCCGGATCAAACCACACTCATTTAACCAAAGGAGCTGTAACAAAGGATGTGCTTGCTAGCTCTAGTCACGGTTTCTGCACTGAAATGTATTTCGTGAAAGCGCATATACTTGTGTAGGTATTTGATGCAGCGATCGTTTCTGAATTGATCTGTCCAGCTTGGGAGCTATTTTCCGAGTAGTAATGGTACGTGGGAATCGTTTAAGGAAACCTATTTGTTTTGTACATGTTTTGCCATGTACAGTATTTTTAAAGCTGCCATAAATACGAGATTATTTATCTCTCTGTGACTGCAAAGATCACCAGCTCCCTTAATTCTATTCCTATCAGAACCTAAGGGAACCTTTAGCTCCGTACTCGAGGCTCCATACCGCGTGTTGCTCCCGTATTAATTGAATTTTTTGCACCTTTTGCACCTTTTGCACTATTTTTTATCTCTCTTGACTTCACACTATATTTACTTTTCTACTCAAATAAACCACTTAATCAGAGCCTTTTAACGTTCCATTTATTAAGTGACTCGGCGTCATTTTGCGGATAACAAGATCTGATTGAGTTTTTACTTCTATTTCTTTGGCCTCATATAGAGAAAGAAAACACGAAACATCTGATTTTGCCTACAGAAGTAGACCTAGCTATGATTGAAGAACTTTACTTAGACTATTTTTAGCTTTTGAGTCATAATTATCACACCGATGACATAGACACCGGACATATGAATAAAATATAGGCTACCAGTGAAGCAATTAAAAAATGAGACAACTAAGATGTTCTTGGCAAATAAATCTAACTGTGTCTGGGAACTCTGGGTGTAAAGCCAACTCAAGGCATCCTGTCGTCGATATCGTCAGGTTTAGCCGTTAGTGCTAAATACCGCTTAACTAGTTTATATTCATCCCCGAAATTGAGACTCGATCCGAATTCTCTTTTATAACGCTAGGCCTACCTTTGTTAAAACACTTAGACTAGTCATTTCGAAGAATCAGTCGTAAATTCAAAGGCAAGTGTGGTAGGGCTAGGCCAGCTAGAGCCTCTAGCCTAGAGGGCTCGTAATAAGAGGGCTATCTCTTATTACCAGCGTATTTTATTTTTGAAATTATCATTAATGATCATAATATAAAATTTTGTCCTTCTACCGTACCTGTCCTTAATTTGTACTCCTTTCAATGTAATTTCCTGTGCGCGAACCACTACGAGTGTATCCCGCTCAATGTTCAATATTGGTATGATTCTGCGTCAGTCCTATTAGTCCCGCTTTGTTAAATCTCACTCACGCGCACGAAACTTAACGAACAGCCGGGTTTTTTAGGATGAAATCTCCTGGAGTTTACTGCTCGGTAATTAAAAAAAGTTTTCCTTAAAAATTCATATTTAAGTGCAATCTATCTTTAATATATTATCAATGCCCTGTCTTTATTGTAAAGAATATTCTGCAAAAAACAAAAGCAGAATAAATAAAACTGCTTTTTACTTTTAGCAACTAAAACAAATACTAATTTATTAGCAAGGACCACAATCCATTCTTCTCCTAGTGGTCCTTGGTCATTGGCTGCAAATTAAATGTGTTTGTCTAGTATATCATAAACAAATTATTTTTGTATAGTTGTTTAATTTTATAGGCTTATAGCAGCAATGATAAAAATAAGCATTGTAATTATGAATTGCAAAAATATAATGCATCTTAGTAGGCCTATTGTAAAGACAATTATTAATAATACTATACTATGTACTAAAAAATAGATACCCTCTTGCCTTGTCTTAAGTTGCAAACTTCTATTTAAGTGGCAGGCTAGGTTTTGGTAGGTAAGGTAAAGTAAATGTACCATCAGAAGCACTAGGGTTGTTGTTTTTAAGAATCCTTCAAAAATGGGAAATAAAGTTTCCACTAAAAAGTTATTAATTAGTATTATTGCATTTTCACATTTGATTATTTTTTAATGTGCAAATTCAATTATTTAAACATAATTAAGCATACAAGTAATTATAGTTTTGTGGAAAAAATTAAGAATTAATGAAGCAATCAATCAGCTATCTTAATTACAACTTGACTTAAGCTATTGCCATTGGCTTAAAAAAATGATATTATTTATGTTATGTTCAATGAAACCCACCATTATTTCCTATACCATTGCAACATAAGCATAGCTACTATATGACTATCTACTATTTTGCTCCATTATATAGCTATTGCTACAAATATATACCACCACACTAAAGTTAGGCAGAATTTTGTTTGTGTCCACTAGAATTTTCCCTGCCCTGCAAAACCATTTGTGTTGCTTTTAAATTGTATTTTTTTAATGATATTACTATCAGGTTAAATATTTTGCACTAAGCAAGCCATAGTGGAAAAATATATATAATGTATTTTATGCAAAACTTTTCTTGCTATTCCACAGGTTTGCATTATGTTAGTGAAAGGACTTTTTAACCATTACCTTTCCTTACCTTTCCAGCACTTGTTGCATGATCTTTTGCAATCAATTTGATTTTCTCATGCTATTCCTTCAAATAAAAAAAGATTGTCAAAACGCTACTTATCTACCAAAACAATCGCTAGTAGTGTAATAAGCGCATGAAAAAATGGTGCAAATTCGCAACAAACGCAACGCCCATCTGGCTGCTCAGCATCGAATATCAGGCGTCAATGCCAGTGCTGATCCTCTCGATAGCGATGCAGAAGATAATGACACGGACAATGATGATAACAATTCCGAGAGTGATGAGGATTATAATCCCGATGATGCGGCTGCTTCTGCCACGATTGGCGAACAATCGGACGAGTCTAGCGATGATAGCGACGGCAGCGACAGTGTTGATTCAGTGGACCCCGTCAAACTTGACAGCGATGATTCATCCACCTCCGACCTGCTAGACAACGACGCCGAAGTCGGCTCCGTGTTGGACAGACACGCAGCCCGAGCCAACCCCCTGCTAGCCTACATTGACAGTTCTTATTTTGGCGAGCGTCGCCATCTGGCCCAGGCGGACTTGTGGCATTGCGTCCGATTTGCCAAATCGATCAGGCTTTTACGCAGCCTCGTAGCGCCTTCGCCAACCCAGTCTGGCAAGTCGGCCGCCTCCTGCTGGACGCGCCTATTCGACGACGCATTCGGCGATCATCGCCGGTTAGTCTACAAGCCGCCAAGCTCCGAACAGCTGGCCGACTATTTGCCCAGAGCATTCGGCGACAATTTTCAACAAGCCGACGATGCTAGCAGCATTGAGTATTCCGTACTAAGGACTGGCCAAGCTGAGAGCGCCGTCAAACGCTTGCCTCTGCTGGGCGCCGATGCTGAGGCTGGGTTGGCCTTCGCTGGCGGGCGAATCCGCTGTCTGGCCTGGCTGCCCTCAGTACCAAGCCTGGGCCGTGGGCAGGCCCAGCTGCTGCTGGCTTGTCCGGATTGGCCCGGCTCAATTGACTCGTCGGCCGTTGATGAGGAAGAGACTGGAAAGCGACGTCGCAACGGTACTGTGCAGATTTGGCGCGTTGGAGCGGATGGCGGTGAGGTTGGTGCATCCAAGGTTCTGCTGTTCTCTGAAGCTTCAATGCATGAATCCTGTGTTTTTTTTCAAATCAGTAGCCTCTTAAATCCACAGCCTGAACGAATCATTCTTCCAAATCCCCAGGCTAAAGCGCCCATTCTCCTAAATTCCCCACACCAAGAGCCAGTCTTCCAGATCCCCACACCAAGAGCCAGCCTCCCAGATCCCCACACCAACAGCCAGCCTCCCAGATCCCCACACCGACAGCCAGCCTCCCAGATCCCCACACCGACAGCCAGCCTCCCAGATCCCCACACCGACAGCCAGCCTCCCAGATCCCCACACCAACAGCCAGCCTCCCAGATCCCCACACCGACAGCCAGCCTCCCAGATCCCCACACCAACAGCCAGCCTCCCAGATCCCCACACCAAGCACCAATCGCCTTCATTCACGGCCATTCCCGCAGCTAAGCATCGCTGCCTGCCTCTGCCACGAATTTGGCCCCATAGTTGCCTGCGCTTGGGTTCCGTCGCCGCCGCCGCCTCCTCCGACTGTCCTGACGTCGCAGGATGGCCAGCCTCAGCAGCAACAGCAGCCTCAGCATCATCATTTTGTCGCTCTAGCTTGCGGCTTTGACGGTTTAGTTCGAATAGTTCGACTTCCAGCTACTCAACGGCTACTGTCGATGTCATCTGCTGAATCTCCCATAGCTGAGCCGCTGGGCCCGTGTCTGAGCCTCGGCCTGGCCAGTCTAGTTGTCGCCCCGGACACCGACACCCTAGATTGTCAGCAGCAGCAGCAGCAGGAGCAGCAGCGCATGATGATGCGCCGTTACGGTCGTCCAACTTGCCTGGAGGTGAACCCCGATTGCCAGCCGGGCCTCGTGCTGGCCGGCTTTTCCACTGGCTTGTGCGCCGCCTGGCATCTGGACTGCGTCAGGTTTCGCGACAGGGCGGCTCTGGATGTGCAAGGCTTGCGGTGAGCCTCCCAGTGGGATTGGGTATAAGGGGATTGGGATTACTAAGTAGAGATTGGGTCTAAGGGGAGTGGGATTACTCAGTAGGGATTGGATCTAGGGGGAGTGGAATTACTCAGTAGGGATTGGATCTAGGGGGAGTGGGATTACTCAGTAGGGATTGGATCTAGGAGGAGTGGAATTACTCAGTAGGGATTGGATCTAGGGGGAGTGGGATTACTCAGTAGGGATTGGATCTAGGGGGAGTGTAATTACTCAATAGGGATTGGGTCTAGGGGGAGTGGGATTACTCAGTAGGGATTGGGTCTAGGGGCGGTGGGATTACTCAATAGGGATTGGATCTAGGGGGAGTGGAATTACTCAGTAGGGATTGGGTCTAGGGGCGGTGGGATTACTCAATAGGGATTGGATCTAGGGGGAGTGGGATTACTCAGTAGGGATTGGGTCTAGGGGCGGTGGGATTACTCAATAGGGATTGGATCTAGGGGGAGTGGGATTACTCAGTAGGGATTGGGTCTAGGGGCGGTGGGATTACTCAATAGGGATTGGATCTAGGGGGAGTGAGATTACTCAGTAGGATTGGATCTAGGGGGAGTGCGATTATTCAGTAGGGATTGGGTCAAGGGGAGTGTATTATTTAATAGGTATTGGGTCTAAGAGGAGTGACATTATTCAGATGGGATTGGGTCTAGGAGGAGTGGGATTATTCAGTGAAGATCGGGTCTAAGATGATTGGGATCAGGTGCAACACGAATATGTGCAATGCCAGTAACTTCATTCCTACTTGGATACATTGCATCAGCTTGAAGATCCAACCTTCTCTGGTTGTGCTGCAGATACGCGCCCAAGCCCGCCTATCTCAACGCCAGTAGAATTTGGCTCGCCAATCCCAGCCGGGGCCCCGTGCTGGCCATGCGGCTGGAGCCGGAGACCGGCGACACCCTGGCTGTGAGCTGCGCTGACCGGCGCGTCCGGCTGTTCTCCCTGTCACAGCTGACTGGCACGCGTCCCGCTCAGCTGCTGCCGCTGCCCTCACATGTCATTGCCAGGTTTGTGGTTCTATGTCTGCCTGTCTGTCTGTGTGTGTGTCTGTCTGTCTGTCTGTCTGTGTGTCTGCCTGTCTGTCTGTGTGTCTGTGTGTGTGTCTGTCTGTCTGTGTGTCTGTGTGTGTGTCTGTCTGCCTGTCTGTCTGTGTGTCTGTCTGTCTGTCTGTCTGTGTGTCTGCCTGTCTGTCTGTCTGTGTGTCTGTCTGTCTGTCTGTCTGTCTGTCTGTCTGTCTGCCTGTGTGTCTGTCTGTCTGTCTGTGTGTCTGCCTGTCTGTCTGTCTGTCTGTGTGTCTGTGTGTGTGTCTGTCTGCCTGTCTGTCTGTGTGTGTCTGTCTGTCTGTCTGTCTGTCTGCCTGTCTGTCTGTGTGTGTGTCTGTCTGTCTGTCTGTCTGTGTGTCTGCCTGTCTGTCTGTCTGTGTGTCTGTCTGTCTGTCTGTCTGTGTGTCTGCCTGTCTGTCTGTCTGTCTGTCTGTCTGTGTGTCTGCCTGTCTGTCTGTGTGTGTGTGTGTCTGTCTGTCTGTCTGTGTGTCTGCCTGTCTGTCTGTCTGTGTGTCTGTCTGTCTGTCTGTCTGTGTGTCTGCCTGTCTGTCTGTCTGTGTGTCTGCCTGTCTGTCTGTCTGTCTGTCTGTGTGTCTGTCCGTCTGTCAGTCAGTCAGTCAGTCAGTCTGTCTGTCTGTCTGTCTGTCTGCCTGTGTGTCTGTCTGTCTGTGTGTCTGTCTGTCTGTCTGTGTGTCTGCCTGTCTGTCTGTCTGTCTGTCTGTCTGTCTGTCTGTCTGTCTGTCTGTGTGTGTGTCTGCCTGTCTCTCCTTCTCTATATCAGTCAATCATCATACCCCACATCACGCCGTCCCGCCCACCACAGGGACATAGCCTGGTGCAGTCACGGCGTCCTGCTGTGCGCCAGCGAGCTCTGCCGCGGCCCAGGCGACCCAACAGCCGCCGCCGACGCCTCCTGCCTGTCTGGCCACCCCCTAGCCAGCGGCCACTCCATCAATCTGGAAGAGTCGAAGCAGTCCGGCTGGCGCCTGGCCTACAGCCGCATGCGGGACAGCCTGGCTTTGGCCCGCCTGAGCGGCCACATCCGGGTGGCGCAGCTGCCGCCCAGCCTGCTGCATCACTGCCGGCGCGGCCTCCGGCACAGCTCGGTGAAGGTGCTGCACGATGCCACGCCCAGCAGGCCCTGGCTAGCCGCCACGCTTGTACAGCAGGCGTCGCCGACAGCCCTTGCCAACGCCGCCCAGTGTCCGGAATGTTCAACCAGCGGCGCCCGCTGCTATTGGTGCGTCCGCGCCACCCACCGCCTGCTGCTGACCCTGCCGCCTCGGCCAGAAGCTTCAACAGCGTCGGGCAAAGCTAAATTGTTGCCATTGATCGAGCTGGAGCAGCCGCAGCTGTACCCGATGCACCTGGCGCAGTGCATGGACTGGAGCAGGTCGCCGGGTCAGTCAGACTGGCTGGCTGTCGGCCTGAACTGCGGCTTGCTGCGTGTTGCCCGCGTTGAACATCTGGACGATGCGCCGAGCTATCCGGCGCTGATTGACGCCTACTATGAGCACCGACTAGCTCAGGCTGCTTCCTTCAACGCCTGCCTAGTTGAAATAGTTCGCCAGGCTCAGCTGGCCGCTGAGGCGGCGCCCAACATTCTGGAGGAGCGTCGCGGCCGACCGCGGAAGAAGCCGAAGCCGCCGAAACCGGCGAAGCCAGCGAAACCAGTTGCTAAACGGCCAAAACCTGTCGCCGATAAAAAGCCGTCTCGTCGAGGCCGACCGCCGAAAAAACGGCCCGATCTAGTTGCTAACGAAGACGATTCTTTGAATGCGTCGCCCGTTGTTTCCGTAGCTCCGACAGCTCCGGTGACCGAAGTTCGGGGAAAAATTTCCCAGTCTTTGTTGACGCTTGCTAATATTGCTCCGCCAAAGATTACCGTGTTGTCCTCTGACGGGCCAGCTTCTACTGTCAGGGCGTCGACGATAGCTTCCACGCCTGACGCAGCTAAGTCGAATGTCGGCAAATCGACATCAGCTTCCACGCCCGACACAGCCAAGTCGAATGTCGGCAAATCGACATCAGCTTCCACGCCCGACACAGCCAAGTCGAATTTCGGCAAATCGACATCAGCTTCCACGCCCGACACAGCCAAGTCGAATGTCGGAAAATCGACATCAACTTCCACGCCCGACGCAGCTAATTCTAGTGTCGGAAAATCGACGTCAGCTTCTGTATCCGAGACGCCAAAGGCGATTGTCGGAAAATTGGCTTCAACTTCCGTATCGCAGACGTCCAATTCGATTGTCGGAAAATCGACATCAGCTTCCGTATCCGAGACGCCAAAGACGAATGTCGCAAAATCGACACCTTCGCATATCGTAGCGGCAGTTCAGCCGACAGCTGCTCTTTCCCAAGCTTCTGTCCGTGCTGAATTGTCCAAGTGTTCTGTGTCACCAATATTTGACAAAAGAGCGTCATCGGGGTCAGATAGTGCGCTGAAAAGTTCATTGGCCTCCAAAATTAGGGTGGCAATTGTTAATGTCTCGCCGTCGGCAAATTCCAAGTCAATAAATTCGTCCAATGCCGCTAATGTGTCACCGTCAACAGTATCGAAGTCGTCTGTTGCTGTCTCCGAATCGACATCGACAATTTCAAAGTCGTCGATTGTCGTCGCTAAGTCGCCGTCAACAGTATCGAAGTCGTCTGTTGCTGTCTCTGAATCGACATCGACAATTTCAAAGTCGTCGATTGTCGTCGCTAAGTCGCCGTCAACAGTATCGAAGTCGTCGGCTGTCGTCGCCGCTTTGCCGTCGACGATTTCAAAATCATCAGTGACACCAACGTCTGTGGCAGCAGCAGTGCCGTCGGCTCCGACACAGCAGCACCGGCAGTCCAGTGAGGTCAGGGAAAATCATGAGGAAGCCAATGCAGCATCAGCTGATTCGGAGCCTAAAGACGCCGCTGGTTCGCAGGTAACTTGATAAATAAATGGCCACCCGATAAATTTTTTTTCTGTTTAGCTCGCCTCAAAACAAGTGGGCTCTGAGGATAAATGACTCATAAATAAGTCTCTCAGAATCTTCCGTTTCATTAGGTTATTAATTCGGAGTAACACCAACATTAATCAACATTGACGAAAAATTACAAACACAAACAACCAATGATCCACTAAAATGACCCACCAATGAGAATGAGTCAACGATGACCCACTCCAATGACCCACCATGAGAATGAGTCACCAATGACCCACTCACATGACCCAACAATGAGAGAATGAGTCATCAATGACCCACTCACATGACCCAACAATGAGAGAATGAGTCATCAATGACCCACTCACATGACCCACTGAAATCCTGCCAGGTCCCGGCCTCAAGCGGTGCCCCTCTGAAGCGCAAACTCGAAGACGCCGAGTCAGTCGACGCCAGTGCCACCAAGCGAAGAATGTCGAAGCAACCGTCGGCCAGTTCAACGCCTCGTCGCGGCCGTGGTGGCAGTGGCGGCAGCGGCAGCGGCGTGTTCAAATACACACCCGAACAGATGGCCGAAATGATGGAGCGAATCCGGCGATTCGAGCAAAATCCCGACGGCTTCTTGGCCGGCTTGGAGGACGGCGGCGGAGATGACGGCGGCGGCAGCGGCGTCGCAGTCGATAGCGGTCGCGGTCGCGGACGAGGGCGAGGCCGAGGCAGAAGGCGAGGAAGTCGCGACACCTAACCAAAAAGACAGCGATGGAATTTCAGATAGAAGAAGAAAGTACATTGACTCTTTGTTTGCTACTTGATTCATTTCCAACGCGACATTTTTCTTTCTTCTTTTTTCTTCTTTCGTTCTTACTTTCCTATCTCGGTTTCTGTCCTGTCCCTGTTCCTTTCCTCCAGCCTGTTTCTTCTCTTCTTTTCTTTTTCTTCCCTAGTTTCTCCTCCTCTATAGGTGTGTTTTTCCCTCTAATCTTTATCCCCCTTTCTCATATCTCATACTCATCTCAATCTCATACCCCTTTCCCCTCTACTTTTCCTGATTGCATCCCTTTATTGCATTTGTATTCAACGTAAATTTTGCATTATTCTGTAATTAGTTGTGCATTAAATACAGTTTACTGCACTTACTGGATAAGTCACTGTGCCCTACGAGTATTGTGCAGTTGGTTTTGTTCAATTAACAAATAATTAAAAAACATTCTTTTAATGTCGAAATTATCGTCTATTATTTTATATTCGATTGATAAAACATTAAAACAGAAAATATTCTTCCTAAGCAAATTAAAAATTAATTGCATTGCTATTATGCGACTGCTACTACTGGGATGTTTAGTGGTCCGGAATAGCATTAAAACTAACGACCCAATGGGCAAGCTATTAGAAGTCTTGAGGCTGATACGATTGTCAACAGAATTGTCTCAGCGGTTACGAGCTGTTGGGATGTGGTCGCCAGGACGAGCCAGCCGGAGTTTCCGCCGTCTCGCCAGCCTGCTCAGCACTCTGGGCCTGTTGGTGATCACGCCGTGCACTCCCAGCTTGATGTACCGCTTCATCGAGGCCTCTCTGTCCAGCGTCCAGATGTAGGTCAGGCCGATCTGGCCCCTCCGCACTCCGCCCACAGCCTGCCTGATGCCCCTGGAGAAGGAGCCGGGAAGGCAGGCGGTGATGCCGGTGCCGAAGGCGCGATTCCTGGTGAACCGGGACAGCGCGGCCGCCACAGAGTTATAGCTGTTGCCCTCCTGGTCGAAGGCGAAGAAGTAGCGGTCTTTGTTCCTAGAGCGGGCGGCCTGTCTGGCAGCCGCTGACACGTACTGAAAGCTGTTGATCTTGCCGGCAGAGATGACCACCTTGCCGCGGTAGCCCCGGCCAAACAACTGGCGGTCCACCATGCGGACCAGCGCGGCGCCGGCGGTGGCCAGTCGGCTGCCCCACTTGGGGTCGACCTTGCCGTCCAGGATGACCAGAGCGAGACCGCGCAGCCTCGCCATGTGGCGCAGGTGGCTGGCAGCGTTGGCTCTCGCCCGCCGGCCTGAGCATCCTTTGAGCGAGGACGGACAGATGTGGTAGGAGCGCGGCACCGCACAGTTGCAGTCGCACATGCCGCGGTGCTCGAACACCGTCGGGTTGCCTCGGTTGTCGAAACGGATGTCCGCCTCGACAGCGTTGGCGCCCTCGCGCATCGACCAGTCCAGCGAGTGCGGACTGTTGGCCATGTGCGCGATGATGTAGAAAGGGTCTCTGGTCTGGGCCGACTGGGCAGGCGTCGCTGACAGCAGCAGCAGCAGCTGCAGGCACGCAGCGCACACACTCAGCAGTTGGATGGCTCTGGGCGACATTGGACTGACTGCTCTGCAATGGCTGATTTACAATGAGCCTTCGTCTATTTATAGTGTCTTGGAGAGCGGGTCGTGCAGGTGCCATTGGCTAATCAGTTGGAGCGGATAATTGGCCTGTTTGTGCGTTGCCAAATATGGGCATGAAGATGCTTTATGGGCTGACTGACACTAAAGTGCGCCTTGGCTGCCTGCTTGGCGATTTGTCAATTTTAAGTCTGGCAGCGTGCAACAGCGCTTGACGTTTCGCTTAATGCAAGGCTTTAGCCAGGTGGACACAGCTTATTTGATAATTAAAGCTCTATTTAATTGGCAAACCCGATAATTGGCTTGAGCGATGAGCTAATGAAGTTAAGCTATCGTCCATGATGTATTGTACATACTGTTTGCGTTGTGCGTTGGTCTTTTCACTCAAATGCTTGATCTTCTATAGCGATGTGGAAGTTTTTAAAGCACACTTCTAACCACTTTGGGTTGTTTATTCCAATGCATTTGTATGAGAAATTCTTGATGAATGGATACCCTTGCAGTCCCCCAAACATTAATAAGTTTATCTGCAAAAAGCTTTTCTTCCCTAACTCACGTTTAGAAGAAAGAAGTCAAAGATTCTCGTATTTTCCATTGGGTAAAAGAAGTTCAACCGTTCCAAAGTTAACGCGTTACAAACCCCATTTACATATACAAATACATATGGATTTTAATATATATGATAAAGTCAATGATTCTTGTATTTTCCATTTAGTAAAAGAAAAAATTTTAAGTTTCTGAAGTCACAAAATTTCTCAGCTCCGTGTATCATTCCCTACTGAAAAGATTGGTGCGTCCTATATATATTAATAAATTTGATTTCTCGTACTCGTACCAGGCTAGATGTGTTTAAATTTATTACCATTGTCAGTCATGAGAACAAATTTGATTTGAAAAATTTGACATTTTTGAAGATGTGTACGTCAGAATGTACTCAGAAAACCAAAATTGAACAGCCAGCTAGCCGTGGGGGTGCAAGCCGTCAACTAAATGTACTTTTAGCTGTATTGTTAGAAGCCTCTCTTAACTCTTAATTAAAGTTCGCAACAGAAGCATAATTATGACTACCATAATAGGCATAAAAATCCTTTTTGGAATCTGATGCTATGCAGTTTAGTCTATTTTTTCATGAAGGGGACTCTGCAGTCCAGTCGCTTGCTGGTTTTCAAAGACGTTCTGGTTGAAGAGGATCTTCACATTTTTTTAAGTTTCAAGGGCGCTTGACCTCTTGTTAGAACGACTGTCATTGCGGCAGACTTTTTTTCATCTAAATCTAAGTTATGATTAATATCTAGCCGTATGTCCAGTAGCTTAAAGCCTTAAAAAAACAACTTTCTCGAACAAAAACCACTGTAATTATTAGCCTGCGCTCTGACATGCAGGCAAGGACACCTTGAGAAGAAGGACGGGACACTTCGTTTGTAGGAAAGTTCTTCAAGTCCAATTTTCGCGGAAAAATACTCTACGGAGATAGGAAATTTGCAGATTTTCGACATATATTCAAAGATTGCGCTTAATTGGAAGCAGATGCAAATATCATACTTTATATGCGGTTCCTGCCTTCTTACTCTATCGAACTATGCATGTCCTTATTTGTGAAATATTGATCTTTAAATTATTTCCTATTTGTCGAGAGACTTTTAACCCGAAGATTTTCCTTCTCTGGAAACGTTTTTGTCCGTTTAGGGAATTTCTAACTGCTCGGGGAGAGTGTCTATTTGATTGGGGGTTTTCCGACTGCTCGAAAGGGATTTTCTATTAGCTGGGGGGATTTTCTTTCTGTTCGGGGTTTTCTACTTTACTATGAATATTTTCGACTGTTCTAAAAAATTTTCTGCTGCTCAGAATTTTTTTTGCTGGTTGGGAGATTTTTTTCAAGTGCTTGGGGCGATTGTCTCACTGCTCAGGGAAATTTTCTTTCTATTTAGAAGATTTCCTAAATACACGGAAGTATTTTATGCTTCTAGGGAGACTATAATTTTGCCACAGAGATTTTCTAGCTACTTAGGGATATTTATGTTGAGTACATGAGTGATTTAAAATGTCTGTCTGCGCCCATCTGGGGGGCACCGAAGATCTATTTGTCGGGAATTATAATTTCAATGAAATGGTGTTTTACCAGCTCCGCAGGTTCTGATCCTCTTTAGGTATTTGAGTATTTTTTATTCAAAGAACATTTCAAAAGATCAGTATTTTGGATAATTTTTCTGATCTAGTAACATATCAATGTCCGATTCTCTCTGGATTGGCGTTTAGTCATTTAGTTGTTTTTGCGGCAGTGAATAATATCGAAAAAAGTAGGAAGATCAATTTTTCACTAATTAAAACGTACGAATGCTCATAGTTAGATAAAGTCAGAAGGCAGGAAACAAATGTCAAAAGATGAGATTTGCATCTGCCATCAATCAAGCGCTATCTTTAATTTTTTATTGAAAATCTGCAAATTTCTTTTCTCCGTAGTGTATTTTTTCGTGAAAATTAGACTAGAAAAAATTTTTTCCAGGAAACAAAGTGTCCCGTCCAAGGTGCCCTTGTATGCAGATACAAAATCCGAAGATACGAGCGTATCACTTAAAAACCAACTCTGAACTAAGTCGCACAACTTATAGTTAAAAGCATTGAAAAATCACTTTTTGGAATGCGTTCGCAAAATTAAAAAGCGCAATTAGAAAACACGTTTGCACATCAAAGACGATTGCGTAACAATAGCTCGTATTCGTGCATCACCTAAAGCAAATCATATAGCATAGTTGTGAATTGTGTAATTTAATTTGCAAGTTGGTAAATACGCTCGTAAGCTGCGTCCACCTGGCTAAAGCCTTGCATTAAGCGAAACGTCAAGCGCTGTTGCACGCTGCCAGACTTAAAATTGACAAATCGCCAAGCAGGCGGCCAAGGCGCACTTTAGTGTCAGTCAGCCCATAAAGCATCTTCATGCCCATATTTGGCAAGGCACAAACAGGCCAATTATCCGCTCTAACTGATTAGCCAATGGCACCTGCACGACCCGCTCTCCAAGACACTATAAATAGACGAGGGCTCATTGTAAATCAGCCATTGCAGAGCAGTCAGTCCAATGTCGCCCAGAGCCATCCAACTGCTGAGTGTGTGCGCTGCGTGCCTGCAGCTGCTGCTGCTGCTGTCAGCGACGCCTGCCCAGTCGGCCCAGACCAGAGACCCTTTCTACATCATCGCGCACATGGCCAACAGTCCGCACTCGCTGGACTGGTCGATGCGCGAGGGCGCCAACGCTGTCGAGGCGGACATCCGTTTCGACAACCGAGGCAACCCGACGGTGTTCGAGCACCGCGGCATGTGCGACTGCAACTGTGCAGTGCCGCGCTCCTACCACATCTGCCCGTCCTCGCTCAAAGGATGCTCAGGCCGGCGGGCGAGAGCCAACGCTGCCAGCCACCTGCGCCACATGGCGAGGCTGCGCGGTCTCGCTCTGGTCATCCTGGACGGCAAGGTCGACCCCAAGTGGGGCAGCCGACTGGCCACCGCCGGCGCCGCGCTGGTCCGCATGGTGGACCGCCAGTTGTTTGGCCGGGGCTACCGCGGCAAGGTGGTCATCTCTGCCGGCAAGATCAACAGCTTCCAGTACGTGTCAGCGGCTGCCAGACAGGCCGCCCGCTCTAGGAACAAGACCGCTACTTCTTCGCCTTCGACCAGGAGGGCAACAGCTACAACTCTGTGGCGGCCGCGCTGTCCCGGTTCACCAGGAATCGCGCCTTCGGCACCGGCATCACCGCCTGCCTTCCCGGCTCCTTCTCCAGGGGCATCAGGCAGGCTGTGGGCGGAGTGCGGAGGGGCCAGATCGGCCTGACCTACATCTGGACGCTGGACAGAGAGGCCTCGATGAAGCGGTACATCAAGCTGGGAGTGCACGGCGTGATCACCAACAGGCCCAGAGTGCTGAGCAGGCTGGCGAGACGGCGGAAACTCCGGCTTGCTCGTCCTGGCGACCACATCCCAACAGCTCGAGTCGACAAGAAATCGCCTAACAATTGCGATTGCGACTATCACAAGGGCGGCTGCACGATCTCGCATCCCGCGCCGCCACTGCGAGCCTGCCGTTGCAAGTACAAGGGCGCGTGGACCTGCGGCGGCTCTGTTGTCCGATGCAACGAGAGGCACTACAGGTGCAAAAATCCTGACGCTTCCAAGGCGTCGTGCCGGCTGGGCGGCGGGGACTGCGGCGGCTACCGTTGATACTGAAGCTGAATTGACTTGTCGATTGGGTCACTAAATTGAAAACTTATTCTTGACCACTAAACCTCCCAATAGCAGTTGCATATTAGCACTGCAATTTATTTAACAACATAGAAAAATTTTTACTGTTTTAATGTTTTATCAATCGAAATACACAATAAATACTACTTTAAAAGTCTAAATCAGTAGTGCAGTTTATTTAATAGGGCATCGTCCCCAGCAACACTTGAGGTTTCATCCGGCATTACCCCCGACCCCAGTTTGTGTTTTATTGGGCATCACCTCCAGCTTCAGGTTGTGCTTTATTGGACATCACCCCAGCCCAAGTTTGTGTTTTAGTGGGCATCGCCCCCCAGCCCCAGTTTGTTTTTTTATTGGGCATTGCCCCCAGCCCCTGTTTGTGTTTAATTGGGTATCGCCCCAAGCTCCAGTTTGTGTTTTATTGGGCATCGCCCCCCAGCTCCAGTTTGTGTTTTATTGGGCATCGTCCCCGACCCCAGTTTGTGTTTTATTGGGCGTCAACCCCAACCCCAATTTGTGTTTTATTGGGCATCACCTCCGGCCCCCAGTTTGTGTTTTATTGGGCATCGCCCCCCAGCCCCAGTTTGTTTTTTATTGGGCATTGCCCCCAGCCCCTGTTTGTGTTTAATTGGGTACCGCCCCCAGATCCAGTTTGTGTTTTATTGGGCATTGCCCCCCAGCTCCAGTTTGTGTTTTATTGGGCATCGTCCCCGACCCCAGTTTGTGTTTTATTGGGCGTCAACCCCAACCCCAATTTGTGTTTTATTGGGCATCACATCCGGCCCCCAGTTTGTGTTTTATTGGGCATCGCCCCCCAGCCCCAGTTTGTTTTTTATTGGGCATTGCCCCCAGCCCCTGTTTGTGTTTAATTGGGTATCGCCCCAAGCCCCAGTTTGTGTTTTATCGGGCATCACCCCCAGCCCCAGTTTGTGTTTTATCGGGCATCACCCCCAGCCCCAGTTTGTGTTTAATTGGGCATCGCCCCCGACCCAGTTTGTGTTTTATTGGGCATCGCCCCCGGACCCAGTTGGTGTTTTATTGGGCATCGCCTTCCAGCCCCAGTTTGTGTTTTATTGGGCATCGCCTTCCAGCCCCAGTTTGTGTTTTATTGGGCATCACCTCCCAGCCCCAGTTTGTGTTTTAGTGGGCATCGCCTTCCAGCCCCAGTTTGTGTTTTATTGGGCATCACCTCCCAGCCCCAGTTTGTGTTTTATTGGGCATCGCCTTCCAGCCCCAGTTTGTGTTTTATTGGGCATCACCTCCCAGCCCCAGTTTGTGTTTTATTGGGCATCGCCTTCCAGCCCCAGTTTGTGTTTTATTGGGCATCGCCTTCCAGCCCCAGTTTGTGTTTTATTGGGCATCGCCTTCCAGCCCCAGTTTGTGTTTTATTGGGCATCGCCTTCCAGCCCCAGGTTGTGTTTTATTGGGCATCGCCTTCCAGCCCCAGTTTGTGTTTTATTGGGCATCGCCTTCCAGCCCCAGTTTGTGTTTTATTGGGCATCGCCTTCCAGCCCCAGTTTGTGTTTTATTGGGCATCGCCTTCCAGCCCCAGTTTGTGTTTTATTGGGCATCGCCTTCCAGCCCCAGTTTGTGTTTTATTGGGCATCGCCTTCCAGCCCCAGTTTGTGTTTTATTGGGCATCGCCTTCCAGCCCCAGTTTGTGTTTTATTGGGCATCGCCTTCCAGCCCCAGTTTGTGTTTTATTGGGCGCAGTTTTAACTCTAAAATTGCCGCGTAGCTTTAAACTAAAGGTGCAATCTATTTAGTATTATTCTAGTCAGCTATATTTGGCTTCCTACACACACTGACCAGTCACTTCCTCTCTATTTACCTCGCCCACCATTGTATAATGCTCTTCCCTCTTTCTGCAATATGCTCGTAGGTACTGAGGTGCTTGAAAGGTGAGTACAGGGCAAAAGCAGTTGGTCTTCTTCTCTGCTCTGGACTATTTGGTTTTGCATCGGAGGAAGAATTGCTCCTCTCTTGCTTCTGTGTCTTCCCGTCTCTCTTCCTCTCTCAGCTGTGAGTACGTTAAGCTGTTTATGAGTGGGGATTCTAGAAACTTGTGTGTTGCCGAGGTCCATGTGCGCCGGGAGAGAGAGGAGAGAGAGAAAAACTGCGGACAAAATGGAAGAGATAAAAGTCATGAAGGGCAGAATCAAATGGGCTCATGGCTTGGGTGAGACACCAGGTGTGACTATATTGCGAACAGGCGCGCTAGCAGTTGAAAATATTGTTTTTATTTGAGTCGGTTGTAACACTGACATTATCTAAAGACTGAACAGAACCATGAAATCTAGCTAAACAAAACGGAAGTGCCATATGAGCCTTAGCAGTGAAGTTTTGCATCAGGTAATTATTGCTCTCATTGTGTGCATCCTCGCAAAGATGCTCGTACTATGGAGGTCAATGTCCTCTAATCAGTTTACAGCTTAGGGAGGTCACTGACCCATTTCTTTAGTCATTTTACAGCTTAAGAGGTCAATGATCCCCTTCCTCTAATTACGAGTAGTTTACAGCCGAAAGGGGTCACTGCCCCCTTCCTCTAGTCATTTTACTGCTTGGGAGGTCAATGACCCTCTTTCTCTAATTACGAGTAGTTTACAGCTTAGGGAGGTCAATGACCCTCTTCCTCTAATTACGAGTAGTTTACAGCCGAAAGGGGTCACTGCCCCCTTTCTCTAGTCATTTTACTGCTTGGGAGGTCAATGACCCTCTTTCTCTAATTACGAGTAGTTTACAGCTTAGGGAGGTCAATGACCCTCTTCCTCTAATTACGAGTAGTTTACAGCCGAAAGGGGTCACTGCCCCCTTTCTCTAGTCATTTTACTGCTTGGGAGGTCAATGACCCTCTTTCTCTAATTACGAGTAGTTTACAGCCGAAAGGGGTCACTGCCCCCTTCCTCTAGTCATTTTACAGCTTGGGAGGTCAATAACCCTCTTCCTCTTCCTCTAATTATGAGTAGTTTACAGC
>CATNEM010000212.1:0-2500 GCA_950096795.1 Macrostomum cliftonense | reverse complement strand
TCCCTAATGTGTCTGCTACCCTTATCCCTAATGTGTCTGCTACCCTTATCCTAATGTGTCTGCTACCCTTATCCCTAATGTGTCTGCTACCCTTATCCCTAATGTGTCTGCTACCCTTATCCCTAAGTGTCTGCTACCCTTATCCCTAATGTGTCTGCTACCCTTATCCCTAATGTGTCTGCTACCCTTATCCCTAATGTGTCTGCTACCCTTATCCCTAAGTGTCTGCTACCTTTATCCTAATGTCTCTGCTACCCTTATCATAATGTCTCTGCTACCCTTATCCCTAATGTGTCTGCTACCCTTATCCCTAATGTGTCTGCTACCCTTATCCTAATGTGTCTGCTACCCTTATCCTAATGTGTCTGCTACCCTTATCCTAATGTGTCTGCTACCCTTATCCTAATGTGTCTGCTACCCTTATCCTAATGTGTCTGCTACCCTTATCCTAATGTGTCTGCTACCCTTATCCTAATGTGTCTGCTACCCTTATCCCTAATGTGTCTGCTACCCTTATCCTAATGTGTCTGCTACCCTTATCCTAATGCTACCTGAATACTCTCACGTGTCTGCTACCCCAATTTTAGTATTTATTGATTTCAAAATACAATCTATCAAGTTCACTTGTCCACTCCGCTCAACAGGTCTCACCTTGGCCATAGGCAGGCAAGCTGAGATCACATCATCAGATAAATTTGCCACCAGCATCAAAGAAAAATCTGAACAACAACAGCAGCAAAAGCATCAACAGATTGACAGGATACCGTTGGCACCGGGACACTACACTCTGCTGATCAAATTATCCCATAACAGGGACCAGACTGGCTGCGACTCGGGTCCCTTGCGCTTCAAGGTCATCCGACTTGGTGGCGGAGTGAAACAGCTGGCCATCCTGGGCAGGGGGAAGAGGCTGAAGCTGCCCGTCTGGCTCGAGGAGGATCAGGGATTTGGTGGTGAGCTCAACAGCCTAGATAGATCCCGCAACTAATGTCAAAGAGATTATAGCTTAGAAATTTCTTCAATGCACCCCCTGATATATCACTAAGGTCTTAAAAAATCCCACCAAGAATCCATAAAGATCGCTCCTTATTAAACTCCAAAAAGATCCCACTGAGATTTCAAGAAGGTTACACTAAAATCTCACTAAGATCTCACAAAATCCCCAATAAGATCCCACTAAAATCCCCAAGAATCCACATAATGTCCACCAAGATCCCACTAAAATCTCTAAATATCCGTATAAGATCGCACTAAAATCCCAAAAATCCCCCATAAAATCATTTTAAGAACACCAAAAGTCCCATAAGATCCCACAGAGATCCACAGAGATCCCACAGAGATCCCACAGAGATCCTACAGAGATCCCACAGAGATCCCACAGAGTTCCCACAGAGTTCCCACAGAGATCCCACAGAGATCCCACAGAGATCCCACAGAGATCCCACAGAGATCCCACAGAGTTCCCACAGAGATCCTACACAGATCCCACAAAGATCCCACAGAGATCCCATCGCCGAATCCCGCAGACTTATCGGCAACGGTGGATGACGGATCTGGCCGGGCTCGCCCTTGTCCGCTTCGCCGACTCGCCGACGGTCGCCTCGGCGTCGCCGTCTGCCCGCTGCGGCCCGGCCGGCACCGATTGCGACTGACGCGGCCCGACGATGCAGTCGCCGTCGTCGACGTCGACTTCGACGAAGCCCCCTCGGGCGACTTCGCCGACGCGCGTCGGGTCCACTTGCTGACGTCGCCAACAACGACTGGCTACGACGCCGCCGTCGTTGGACGTCGCCAAAGCTTCGTCGTCGACCTGTCCGAAGCCGGTTTCGGCCGGCTGACGGCCACCCTGTCGGGGCCCGGCCGCGCTGTTGTCGACGTCGAGGCCGCCGACGGCGATTGCCGGCTGGCCCGCGTGTCCTACCAGGCCAAGGAGCCGGGCGACTATTGGCTGGCGCTCGTGTACGGCCAGGGTCACGTGACCGGAAGTCCGTGGCCTGTTCGGATGCTGCCGCGGCCATTGTCGTCGGCTCCTTTGACGATTGATGACGGAAATTTTGATGATGAAGAAGTGGAGTCTGGAAATGCGTCAGTTGATAGCGAAACTCTGGTGCGTGAAGTACCGTCTGGTTTCTAGGAAATTTTTATAGGATTTGTTTATCTAAGCTCTTCACTATTCGACTTACTGAGATCCCAACTCTTCATCCTAAAAAGACCTCATACTTATCTTACAGAGATTTCTTGCCTTCCTGCCTCGACAGATCCCACCCAATCTATCACAGATCCCACCCAGTCTATGACGGATCCCACCCGATCTATTACAGATCCCACCCAATCTATCACAGATCCCACCAATCTATCACAGATCCCACTCAATCTATCACAGATCCCACCCGATCTATTACAGATCCCACCCAATCTATCACAGATCCCAACCAATCTATCAAAGATCCCACCCAATCTATCACAGATCCCACCCAGTCTATTACAGATCTCACCCAAT
>CATNEM010000211.1:490000-497341 GCA_950096795.1 Macrostomum cliftonense | reverse complement strand
TCTATCTATCTATCTATCTATCTATCTATCTATCTATCTATCTATCTATCTATCTATCTATCTATCTATCTATCTATCTATCTATCTATCTATCTATCTATCTATCTATCTATCTATCTATCTATCTATCTATCTATCTATCTATCTATCTATCTATCTATCTATCTATCTATCTATCTATCTATCTATCTATCTATCTATCTATCTATCTATCTATCTATCTATCTATCTATCTATCTATCTATCTATCTATCTATCTATCTATCTATCTATCTATCTATCTATCTATCTATCTATCTATCTATCTATCTATCTATCTATCTATCTATCTATCTATCTATCTATCTATCTATCTATCTATCTATCTATCTATCTATCTATCTATCTATCTATCTATCTATCTATCTATCTATCTATCTATCTATCTATCTATCTATCTATCTATCTATCTATCTATCTATCTATCTATCTATCTATCTATCTATCTATCTATCTATCTATCTATCTATCTATCTATCTATCTATCTATCTATCTATCTATCTATCTATCTATCTATCTATCTATCTATCTATCTATCTATCTATCTATCTATCTATCTATCTATCTATCTATCTATCTATCTATCTATCTATCTATCTATCTATCTATCTATCTATCTATCTATCTATCTATCTATCTATCTATCTATCTATCTATCTATCTATCTATCTATCTATCTATCTATCTATCTATCTATCTATCTATCTATCTATCTATCTATCTATCTATCTATCTATCTATCTATCTATCTATCTATCTATCTATCTATCTATCTATCTATCTATCTATCTATCTATCTATCTATCTATCTATCTATCTATCTATCTATCTATCTATCTATCTATCTATCTATCTATCTATCTATCTATCTATCTATCTATCTATCTATCTATCTATCTATCTATCTATCTATCTATCTATCTATCTATCTATCTATCTATCTATCTATCTATCTATCTATCTATCTATCTATCTATCTATCTATCTATCTATCTATCTATCTATCTATCTATCTATCTATCTATCTATCTATCTATCTATCTATCTATCTATCTATCTATCTATCTATCTATCTATCTATCTATCTATCTATCTATCTATCTATCTATCTATCTATCTATCTATCTATCTATCTATCTATCTATCTATCTATCTATCTATCTATCTATCTATCTATCTATCTATCTATCTATCTATCTATCTATCTATCTATCTATCTATCTATCTATCTATCTATCTATCTATCTATCTATCTATCTATCTATCTATCTATCTATCTATCTATCTATCTATCTATCTATCTATCTATCTATCTATCTATCTATCTATCTATCTATCTATCTATCTATCTATCTATCTATCTATCTATCTATCTATCTATCTATCTATCTATCTATCTATCTATCTATCTATCTATCTATCTATCTATCTATCTATCTATCTATCTATCTATCTATCTATCTATCTATCTATCTATCTATCTATCTATCTATCTATCTATCTATCTATCTATCTATCTATCTATCTATCTATCTATCTATCTATCTATCTATCTATCTATCTATCTATCTATCTATCTATCTATCTATCTATCTATCTATCTATCTATCTATCTATCTATCTATCTATCTATCTATCTATCTATCTATCTATCTATCTATCTATCTATCTATCTATCTATCTATCTATCTATCTATCTATCTATCTATCTATCTATCTATCTATCTATCTATCTATCTATCTATCTATCTATCTATCTATCTATCTATCTATCTATCTATCTATCTATCTATCTATCTATCTATCTATCTATCTATCTATCTATCTATCTATCTATCTATCTATCTATCTATCTATCTATCTATCTATCTATCTATCTATCTATCTATCTATCTATCTATCTATCTATCTATCTGTCTATCTATCTACCCATTTATCATCAACAGATGTTCCCGCGAGGCACCTCACAGGCCACCGCGTTGCCAACAACTCCAGCCGGAGCTGCATTCACCACCTCGCCGCCAGCACCGCCGCCTTTAAAAATTTCCAGAGCGGTGCCACCGCCGATTTTCGTCAAAGGAGACAAGGTGATTAAGTTGATTTTGTTCTTTGTAAGATTTTATCTAATGTAGGTACCTTTTTCCTTTATTGTTCGTTTGTGTTTTTCTATGTGCTAAATTCAATAATTTACTACTTCTACTCCTCCATCTCGCCATCCGTATGCCTCTGGCTTTCACTTCTTAGCCTCGATCCTTTCACTTTTCCTGATAGACTAACGGTCTTTTTTTGGGAAATTGTTACACATTTTTTCTGTGTAGCATCTGTTACTGTTAGTAGTGTAAAAATTTTTTTAATTCACGGCGGTAGGGCGAAGCTGGCGTGCGCGGTCCACCCGGTGACTGTCCGGATTTTGCCGAATGCTACAAACTCGCAAGACGAGATTTCCCCCAGCCAAAGGGTGCTCCTGGAGCTCGCGGACCCAGGGGAGATGTGGTATGAGAGAGTTTTCGTCGCATAAGAATAAGTCTGTTTTTGGATTGTTCTTACGATAGCTTACTAATTTTACATCATTTAATAAACTTTAGGGACCGCAAGGACCACCTGGACCACAGGTACGAATTATATTGCACTAAACACACAGGGGAACTCCAGGGGAAATAGCAGGTGTGAATTTTATCAGCTCAGAAAATGACACTGTCTCTAACTGAATTACATTGTCTATGACCGAATCTCACAGAACTACATTGTCTATGACTGAACCTCACAGAACTACATTGTCTATGACTGAACCTCACAGAATTACATTGTCTATGACTGAACCTCACAGAACTACATTGTCTATGACTGAACCTCACAGAATTACATTGTCTATGACTGAACCTCACAGAACTACATTGTCTATGACTGAATCTCACAGAACTACATTGTCTATGACTGAACCTCACAGAATTACATTGTCTATGACTGAATCTCACAGAATTACATTTTCTTTGACTGAACCTCACAGAACTACATTGTCTATGACTGAATCTCACAGAATTACATTTTCTTTGACTGAACCTCACAGAATTACATTGTCTTTGACTGAATCTCACAGAACTACATTGTCTTTGACTGAATCTCACAGAACTACATTGTCTATGACTGAATCTAACAGAACTACATTGTCTATGACTGAATCTCACAGAATTACATTGTCTTTGACTGAACCTCACAGAATTACAATTTCTAGGACTGAACCTCACAGAATTACATTGTCTTTGACTGAACCTCACAGAATTACATTGTCTATGACTGAACCTCACAGAATTACATTGTCTTTGACTGAATCTCACAGAACTACATTGTCTATGACTGAATCTAACAGAACTACATTGTCTATGACTGAATCTCAAAGAATTACATTTTCTATGACTGAACCTCACAGAATTACAATTTCTAGGACTGAACCTCACAGAATTACATTGTCTTTGACTGAACCTCACAGAATTACATTGTCTATGACTGAACCTCACAGAATTACATTGTCTTTGACTGAACCTCACAGAATTACATTGTCTATGACTGAATCTCACAGAATTACATTTTCTAGGACTGAACCGCACAGAATTACATTGTCTATGACTGAACCTCACAGAATTACATTGTCTTTGACTGAATCTCACAGAACTACATTGTCTATGACTGAACCTCACAGAACTACATTGTCTTTGACTGAATCTCACAGAACTACATTGTCTATGACTGAATCTCACAGAACTACATTGTCTATGACTGAACCTCACAGAATTACATTGTGTTTGACTGAATCTCACAGAATTACATTTTCTAGGACTGAACCTCACAGAATTACATTGTCTTTGACTGAATCTCACAGAATTACATTTTCTAGGACTGAACCTCACAGAATTACATTGTCTTTGACTGAACCTCACAGAATTACATTGTCTATGACTGAACCTCACAGAATTACATTGTCTTTGACTGAACCTCACAGAACTACATTGTCTATGACTAAACCTCACAGAATTACATTGTCTTTGACTGAATCTCACAGAATTACAATTTCTAGGACTGAACCTCACAGAATTACATTGTCTTTGACTGTATCTCACAGAATTACATTTTTTAGGACTGAACCTCACAGAATTACATTTTCTAGGACTGAACCTCACAGAATTACATTGTCTTTGACTGAACCTCACAGAACTACATTGTCTAGGACTGAACCTCACAGAACTACATTGTCTATGACTGAACCTCACAGAATTACATTGTCTATGACTGAACCTCACAGAATTACATTGTCTTTGACTGAATCTCACAGAACTACATTGTCTATGACTGAACCTCACAGAATTACATTGTCTTTGACTGAATCTCACAGAATTACATTTTCTAGGACTGAACCTCACAGAATTACATTGTCTTTGACTGAACCTCACAGAATTACATTGTCTATGACTGAACCTCACAGAATTACATTTTCTAGGACTGAACCTCACAGAATTACATTGTCTTTGACTGAACCTCACAGAATTACATTGTCTATGACTGAACCTCACAGAATTACATTTTCTAAGACTGAATCTCACAGAACTACATTGTCTATGACTGAACCTCACAGAACTACATTGTCTATGACTGAACCTCACAGAATTACATTGACTATGACTGAATCTCAAAGAATTACATTTTCTATGACTGAATCTCACAGAATGACACTATCACACTGCAACAGGGTGAGCATTTTTTCTGTGTAGCATCTGTTACTGTTAGTAGTGTAAAAATTTTTTTAATTCACGGCGGTAGGGCGAAGCTGGCGTGCGCGGTCCACCCGGTGACTGTCCGGATTTTGCCGAATGCTACAAACTCGCAAGACGAGATTTCCCCCAGCCAAAGGGTGCTCCTGGAGCTCGCGGACCCAGGGGAGATGTGGTATGAGAGAGTTTTCGTCGCATAAGAATAAGTCTGTTTTTGGATTGTTCTTACGATAGCTTACTAATTTTACATCATTTAATAAACTTTAGGGACCGCAAGGACCACCTGGACCACAGGTACGAATTATATTGCACTAAACACACAGGGGAACTCCAGGGGAAATAGCAGGTGTGAATTTTATCAGCTCAGAAAATGACACTGTCTCTAACTGAATTACATTGTCTATGACCGAATCTCACAGAACTACATTGTCTATGACTGAACCTCACAGAACTACATTGTCTATGACTGAACCTCACAGAATTACATTGTCTATGACTGAACCTCACAGAACTACATTGTCTATGACTGAACCTCACAGAATTACATTGTCT
This sequence comes from Macrostomum cliftonense, assembly GCA_950096795.1. Lineage (NCBI taxonomy): Eukaryota > Metazoa > Platyhelminthes > Macrostomidae > Macrostomum > Macrostomum cliftonense. Next base: position 491,986 of record CATNEM010000211.1, on the reverse strand, counting down.
ATGACTGAACCTCACAGAACTACATTGTCTATGACTGAATCTCACAGAACTACATTGTCTATGACTGAACCTCACAGAATTACATTGTCTATGACTGAATCTCACAGAATTACATTTTCTTTGACTGAACCTCACAGAACTACATTGTCTATGACTGAACCTCACAGAATTACATTGTCTTTGACTGAATCTCACAGAACTACATTGTCTTTGACTGAATCTCACAGAACTACATTGTCTATGACTGAATCTAACAGAACTACATTGTCTATGACTGAATCTCACAGAATTACATTGTCTTTGACTGAACCTCACAGAATTACAATTTCTAGGACTGAACCTCACAGAATTACATTGTCTTTGACTGAACCTCACAGAATTACATTGTCTATGACTGAACCTCACAGAATTACATTGTCTTTGACTGAATCTCACAGAACTACATTGTCTATGACTGAATCTAACAGAACTACATTGTCTATGACTGAATCTCAAAGAATTACATTTTCTATGACTGAACCTCACAGAATTACAATTTCTAGGACTGAACCTCACAGAATTACATTGTCTTTGACTGAACCTCACAGAATTACATTGTCTATGACTGAACCTCACAGAATTACATTGTCTTTGACTGAACCTCACAGAATTACATTGTCTATGACTGAATCTCACAGAATTACATTTTCTAGGACTGAACCGCACAGAATTACATTGTCTATGACTGAACCTCACAGAATTACATTGTCTTTGACTGAATCTCACAGAACTACATTGTCTAGGACTGAACCTCACAGAACTACATTGTCTTTGACTGAATCTCACAGAACTACATTGTCTATGACTGAATCTCACAGAACTACATTGTCTATGACTGAACCTCACAGAATTACATTGTGTTTGACTGAATCTCACAGAATTACATTTTCTAGGACTGAACCTCACAGAATTACATTGTCTTTGACTGAATCTCACAGAATTACATTTTCTAGGACTGAACCTCACAGAATTACATTGTCTTTGACTGAACCTCACAGAATTACATTGTCTATGACTGAACCTCACAGAATTACATTGTCTTTGACTGAACCTCACAGAATTACATTGTCTATGACTAAACCTCACAGAATTACATTGTCTTTGACTGAATCTCACAGAATTACAATTTCTAGGACTGAACCTCACAGAATTACATTGTCTTTGACTGTATCTCACAGAATTACATTTTTTAGGACTGAACCTCACAGAATTACATTTTCTAGGACTGAACCTCACAGAATTACATTGTCTTTGACTGAACCTCACAGAACTACATTGTCTAGGACTGAACCTCACAGAACTACATTGTCTATGACTGAACCTCACAGAATTACATTGTCTATGACTGAACCTCACAGAATTACATTGTCTATGACTGAATCTAACAGAATTACATTGTCTATGACTGAATCTCACAGAATTACATTGTCTTTGACTGAACCTCACAGAATTACATTGTCTTTGACTGAATCTCACAGAACTACATTGTCTATGACTGAACCTCACAGAATTACATTGTCTTTGACTGAATCTCACAGAATTACATTTTCTAGGACTGAACCTCACAGAATTACATTGTCTTTGACTGAACCTCACAGAATTACATTGTCTTTGACTGAATCTCACAGAACTACATTGTCTTTGACTGAACCTCACAGAATTACATTGTCTATGACTGAACCTCACAGAATTACATTTTCTAAGACTGAATCTCACAGAACTACATTGTCTATGACTGAACCTCACAGAACTACATTGTCTATGACTGAACCTCACAGAATTACATTGACTATGACTGAATCTCAAAGAATTACATTTTCTATGACTGAATCTCACAGAATGACACTATCACACTGCAACAGGGTGAGCATTTTTTCTGTGTAGCATCTGTTACTGTTAGTAGTGTAAAAATTTTTTTAATTCACGGCGGTAGGGCGAAGCTGGCGT